>PVJX010007388.1:0-71342 GCA_004027295.1 Dolichotis patagonum | reverse complement strand
ACAAAGAACTCAAAAAAAGAATCAGACCCCCAAACTGAAAGACTCTCCCCCAAAATGGACTCTTGAAATGAATAGCGACAGATGAAGAAGTATAAATGGTAAACAGGTATATTAAAAAAATGTTCAGCATCACTGATGGTTCAAGAAATGTAAATGGAAGAAGCACTGAGTGTCCATGTCACTCCAGAAAGAAGAGCTGTTATGAAGAAATCAACCAATGCCAGATGCTGGTGGGGCTGTGGGGTAAAACAAACCTGTTCCTGCTGTTGACGGGAGTGCAGACTGGTGCAACCACCATGGAAATCAGCATGGAGATTCCTCAAAAGACTGAAATGAGAGGTGCCCTTCAACCACCTATTCCCCTTCTTGGCATCTTCCCAAATGAATTAAAAGCATCGTATCAAAGCCATATATGCACACTCATGTTTAAGGCAGCACAGTAATTGATAAATCTTGGAAACAATTCAAATGCCCATCAATCAATGAATGGATAAAGAATATGTGGGGGTTTTTAATATACAATGGGTAATACTCTGCAATAGAAAAGGATATGCTCGAGGTATTTCTAGCTAAATGGGTGCACCTTGAGACCGAACTCTTAAGTGAAATAAACAGGACACATATGTCCAAGTCTTGCATGGCTCCTCTGGTATGAGAAACTGAAAGTGTAAATAAAGACCAAAATGATATTGGAATGTTCAAATGAGAAGGGAAATAAGGGAGGGAGAAGGAAGGAAGAGACAAGAAAAAAGAATAGAAGGCAAATGAAACAAAGCTTTTGTAAATAAAGAAGAGAAGAGGGGTTAATGGGAGGGGAGGGAAATGAAAAAAAAAAAAAGAAGCAAGGTACATCACGTACAGATGCAAACTCCCTATGGTGGATGTTATCACTATGTATATCGAAAATGGACCAGTAAAATAAAAAGAGAAAAATATTTACAAATAGTGGTAGCTAATTCCTCTTAAAAGTAAAACCAAATTATTAAAATTATCAAAGATGTGCTCCCACTGGAAGGCCCAGTGTGAGTCACACACACACACACACACACACACACACACACACACACACTCAAAACAAGAAAGGCATTAGATATTTGCAAAATTGGAAATGTAAGCACTTTGAATCGTGTGGAAATCCATTCAGTGTCACTGATAATCAAAGACCTGCATGTCAGACACTATTGAGATGCTATTTATCAGACTGTCGATATAAATTTCTTTTTCAACAGTGGAAATTTGGGAAAACTAAAGGAAACCCATTAGCAAAAATAAATTTGGAGGAAAATTTAGCAGTAACTTTCAAAACCCTGATAAACAAGCTCATCCTTTTAACGTAATTCCACACCTAGAAGCCAATCCTGAAGTTTCCTTAGGGGAAGAGGAAAGTCTGAGTGTAACTGAGAGGGGCCGCAGGATGAAATCTGAGCTGTTGGGTGAGCAGGTCTCCTAGCACTGGGATAATTTATCAAGCGCAGCCCTTGAAATTCTTCCATTTTCACGAAGAATCTAATACACGCAACAGAAATGGATTTGAACATGGATGAACGACAAAGATTTTTATCATAGCAACATTTTCAGTGGGAAAAATGTTAACACAACCCACTTAGCTCATTGAGAATCAGTAGCAGCAATTAAATAAAATACAAATTAAGGGATATTATAAAAATTTAAAATGAAAAATTCATATCTGTAGTATTCAATGTGAGAACATTCTAGGTGAGGTTTACTTAAAATATGAGCCATTTTAATTTTTTTATGAATGAAAAAATCTGAACTTCAGCATTCTTTCCTCTGACATTCCTACTTTCAAAGTAACAGGACTATTACCTCATAAACATCCCAGCAATGACTTCTCTTACGATCCTTATGCCACTGCATGACCTTTGTTTGCTATTCTAATTTCGTAAGTGGTTTTGAAAATGATTTGGTTTAGCTGTTACAAACTGTGCTGCTAGATCAAATCCACTTTCTAATCACGGGAACAAACCAAATGCCCGACAAGGAACGCATAAAGAAGATGCGGCTTTTTTTTAATATAATGGAATACTTCTCAGCCATAAAGATGGATAAACTGGAGACTTTTATAAGTAAGTGGATGCAACTCGAGACCATACTCACAGGTGAAATAAATCAGACCGATGTGTGTCAGCATCATATTGTCTCAGTAGTGTGAGAAACTGAACAAGCAGATAAGATCTAAAATACACGGTAGATATTCAGAACTGGGAAGAAGAGACTAACTGAGGGGGAAAGGGAAAAAGGAAAATGTATATGTGCACCCAAGATAGTTGGGATAGTAATACAGCTGGTTTCTCTGAATTCACTGGAACGAAAGGTTTGTTCTAGTATCTTTTGGACACTATTTCATCCCTATAATGTGTACTTTGAAAAACTGCTGGGCAGACAACAATACGCAGTGCATTAATTGTTGTGACTGTCCTCCTAACCTGTTTTGAAAACGTGCCATTGTTATTTTTATCTTTTTTCTTTTTAAAATTAAAAAAGAAAGAAGGTGGACCGGTACCTCCACTGCACGCTGTCGCCGATCCTGGCATGAGGTGGACGCTCAGCCGTATTTGCTGATGGCAAAGGGAAATGGACCCGCTGCTTGTTCACCCCTGCACTCACCTTCCGGCCTGGCCTGGAAGATCCTCCCCCTTGTCTTCACGAGCTTCACCTGGGGCTCCTGGACCCCAAGACTGAGAACCCCTTGTCCTGAGCATGACACAGACTCGGGTGCAGCTCGAGGCAGCTGTCCGGGGTGGTGGCCCTCAGCAGCTGACTCTGCCGGCCGCTCCCCACCCGCTGGGCACACGGCCACAGAGCTGCAAACACGGCCCAGCAGCCCGTGTGTGCCCCGCTAGGATGCCTCAGCAGTTACCCTTCCCTCTGTCCTGTCCTGCGGTCTCCAGCAGAGCACCTTCTCCTTCAGCAGCAAGAGGACAGGCGGAGCTCGCGGAGATCTGCGGTGTAGCCTGCGTGGTGATGGTCACCATCTCCACCTCCTCTGTGCAGAGTATATTTGCTCAGCTGTCTGTATTTCAATTATTCCTCAACAAAAGGGTTTGTAAGAAAGAAAGCAGCTGCTTGGCAATCCAGCATCGCATAAGAATAGGTTCAGAGGCTCCCGGAGAGAGTCAGTACCCCAGCCCTGGAGAATGGATCATTGGTGAAAAGTGCCAAGCTCGGGGCCCCAGGGAAGCTGGAGAGCACGTTCCCTGGTTTGGGGCACGCAGAGGCTCGCAGGCCCAGCCAGTGTGGTGGCTTCAGCATCACAGGCTGCGGGGTGGGAGCTCAACGTGCCCATGACCTTCCTTCCCTCTCCCCACCCTCCCTGGGGGGTGTTGTTTAAACAGGGAAAGGCAAACGACCCAGCCCCTAAATGGCACCTTGCAGAAAAGATCACACTGCCAGAGTTGGTGACTGCCTTTTGGGGCCCATTGAGGGATCTAAAACCTCATTACTGCGCCCGGGATCCTAGGAGAGAAAATGACAACAGGCGTTTCAGGAGGGACAGACAAACAGCTGCTGTTTTCCTCCTGACTCTGAAACCCTGGGAACAGACAAGCTGCGGAGCCCACAGCCATCCTCTCCGGTTCGGGGGAGAGATTGGGGTGCCCACCTCGGTGCCACGCACCCTCTGCAGAACCTGCACAAGCCAGCACCGGAGCGGGGAGCGGGGACCAGACCGTGAGTGAGTCCGGCACAGGGTGCTGACCCAAGCGGCAGCGGGAAGTTCGCGTTCACGAGAACACCGCAGTGAAATGGAGCCCGGAAGTTCTGCACCTGCCTGCCTCAGCCTCCCAGAGTTTCATCCCCGGATTCCCCTCATTTCCTCCGGACCCTGCAGGAGGCTTCTGCTGCTCACTCTCTGCATCACCCTCCTTTTCTGCTGCTTTCCTCCAAGTTCCCGACTCTCAACACTTTCTCACTTCTTGGGGCCAGGGTCAGAATCAGCTTTGGAAGTCATAGGGTCCTTGCATGCAAAGAAACGGAAAGCCTTGCTATAAGATCTCACGTTCAGTATCTTTCACCGTGCGAAGGGCTGTTGGAATTCAGTCTCTAGAATCTCTCATTCTGCACAGCCTGGGAAGTTAACCCACCCATGACACAGCCTAAGAGTTCCTTAATGCAAAAAGTCCCCATGTGGAAAAACTTGGATTTTAGTTAGAAAAACAATCATCACGATTCCATCTAATACTTTTGAAACAATTCAGTGTATACCCATGCCATTTATATGTGATTGTTTCTAGGACCACAATACAGGAATAAAGCATGAGCTATTGTTAGTATGGAAAAGCAGAAGCCAAAGAGAAGCAAAAAGGAAAAAAAAATTTTAAAAGAACAGCAAAAGAAACTCCTTGAGAGTCCAGGCAGCTATGTGAATGAGTGAAGTAGGTCTGAGCTAAACAGCCTTCTGTACCCATGGTTCAGAGTGAAAGCATTTGGAAATTATTTATATTTTGGGTCTCTTATGCTAGAGAAATCGTGGGATAGGTATTTAGCTTTGTGGGGAGGAAGACAGTATAAGGGATAATAAAAATGACCAAAATGAGAAATGGATCCGTACCAATTCCCCATGATAAATATGACTACTATGCATCACAAGCATATGATCAATCTTATAAATCATACACGTATTTGGGGGGAAAGTTTGAGGTGTGCACTGAACATCTTCAGGATTTTGAGTATTATTCTTAAGCAATACAGTGTCACAACCACTTAGCCAGCACTTGCAGTGTGTTAAGTAAACCATCTGGGTTGATTGAAAGTGTATGTGAAGATGTGTGTCTGTTATATGCAGATCTTGTGCCTCTTTCTGTTAGACCCTTGGACATCTTGAACATCACAGAATTCTTGTCCTTGAGTGGCTCCTGGAGCCAATCTCTCGCAGATACAGAGGGACGGTTTCAACAAGGAACACACAGCAGTCTCCGGGGAACGGGAATTTGGAGACACACTCCACACCAGCAGCCTCGGGTCAGAGGGACCCTGCTGCTGCCAGGTAGGAATGTTGTTGCAGCTTTTGCACATTTAACAGTTTTCAAGAATAAAAAGCATATTTGGAATCTCCTAGAGGATCAGTCTTCATAAATAATTTGACCTTTTTTATCTTTAACAGTTTATTTTCTTTCTAAATTTGCATTTTATTAATACATTTCTGCAGTTCACCGTCATCTTGGAGAGTGGTCACTGTGCACACCACAGCTTGTTTCCTTTGTTTTGTATAGTGATTTTTTAAATTTTAAAAACAAAGCAAAAAAGAATAGAAATGATACGGAATTTTAAAAACTAGTAGGAAATTAACACTAGTTAATATATTGCATACTGTTATTTTAGAAGTAATTGTTCAGGTTACAAGATTTAGGCATAAAAATGATCAAACCATCAAACAATGAAAGCACAAACTGTTATTTCTGATGAACTTATATTGAGGAGTAGTATAGTCATTTATCTTGTATATATATATATATATATACATATACACACTATCTTGTATATATATATATACACACACACCCATTCCCCTATCTTCCACTTCCTCCCTCTTCTCTCCCTCCTCCTAATAATTTGATGCTTTTAAAGTGAAAAGAGCAAAGCACCTCTCAAAGTTTATTTTCCTCAAGAGAACCCTGATCAAATGATTCTAACCCCACTGGAAAGGCATTGCAGGGTACATACTTTGCTATTGACCTGCTTGCTTGGCTGGCTGTTTTAAACATACAGAGATTTGTAGTACAGATTGGGGCCTCATTTACATCACATGCTAATCCTTATTAAAGCAATTTCTAGAACTACACACCCTGCCAGAAAGAGGAAATAGACTTCACTCTAGTTGCCATTTCTAAGCCATGAGTAGAAACAGCCAGAGGGAATTCTCTCTTGATGAGGAAGGGATGGGCGGCAGTGGGAGTGAGTGAGGTTGATTAGTAATGTCTGCCAGGGCCATGCACAAGATGCATCTTCTCTACCACCCTGAGCACCTAAGTCCAAACAATAACGTACATCCCTACGTTCTTGAATATCCTGCTTACAGGTATAGCCCATACACTGCTGCCTCCTTTTCCATAATACACACTCTGGAGAAGCCCTCCTACCCACACACATGTACAAGGAGGGGTTTGCACACCTCCCACATGGACATACCTCCAAACTGCCTGTGTGAGCCTCACCCTGTAACAGGCACCTTTGCCCAGTGATACCTAATAAATTCCACACTCAGTTCACACATTCTCCTCCCTGTGTCTTTCTTGGGGTTTTGGTATTAATTACACATCGCGTCTGCATTCACAAGGGGAGCTTTTCAAATGGTGTCTTTCCCCTACTATGGCACAAACCAGGCAAAGGAATAATGATGTCTTAGTTGTCGTTGCATGCGCAGTCTCTATACATGAACTGATTCTGTGTTTGTAGATTGAATGCACGTTGGCCGCATGAAGCAATGGCCTTTTCCTATAGGAACATTAGATCAGAAGTCTTTCCTGGGTCGCATTTCCCCCAGCATCAATGACACACATGGTACTTGCTCAATCCCTGCCATGCTGGCATTCCACACAGCCTAAAATTTTCTGGTATCAGTTGATCTACAGCACCCCAAGGTGCTTTAAGGGGAACTCAGAAACTCCTCAGGTGAGGGGACTGACCCACTGCCCCAGCATGGGCAGGATACCTGGCTCACTGCTAAAGCATCATAGTCACTGGTGCCACAGGCTGCACCTGCAAGTCAAATAATAGCCTTCCTTGTTGGCTTCCTGTTGTGCTTACATCCTTTGTTAATACAGATTTCAGTCAATTTGTAAGTCTTATCATTGTTTCAAAGTTTGTCCTGTTACCACAAACACTGTCTTATAAACCTCCTGTGGACCAGGGGCTATGCTTGAAGAAACAGTGACTAGCAATTTGTTTCTTGAGAGGACACAATGTGTTCATCTGCACAGCTTTCTGACACATCTGGTGGAGGATCCATCTACCACACTGTGCATGCCATTCACTTGAGGATTTCTATCTCATGGGTGATTACACAGGGCCCTAGACAGAGGCATTTCCTCTCAGCAAGCACACAGAGGCCTCGGGCGGGTGGTGTGCCACACATGCCCATGTCTTCAACACCAGGCACTGATGCACTCACCAGAATGGGTTAATCTCAGCCAGCTCACGGCCTGCAGAAGCCTGCTTTGTCCTTGACAAATGGGATTAGTTATTGATTCTCTTCATTCTCACAGAGAAGTATGACTCAAAACCATCATTTTCAATATATGGACAAATATGCCTGGTGTCCCCTGCCTCCAACACTGCTGTCACAGTGAGGCCAGTTCCCAGTTAAATGCTCAGGCAGACAAATGGCCAGAGTAGCCTAGGAACACACAGGATGGAGACTTCCGGGAAGCAGGTCCTGCTCCCTGGCCTGGACTCCATGCAGATCCCAGGGGTCAGCCTGGGCCACTCACCTTGGCCACCAAGAGCACCATCTAGTGTCTAACAGGAGCCACAGGAAGCTCTGCCCAAGAGTGCAGACACCCACCAAGACTCCTGCCTTCCTCGGAGCATACCCGAGGCCTCACCTGAGTCCCAGCTCAATGCCAGGTGTGAGACCTCTGGGCTCTGCTCCACTGACTGCCCTAACTCAGCGGGACTCCTCATCAAAGCCAAGGGGAAACTCCTGAAGCAAATTACCACATTTTATGGTCTACATTATTTTAGAATTCCCAGATCCTTAGCCACCTGGAATTTGGCAGTATACCTTCTTTAACTTTAGTCAGTTGGAGCAGTAGTCAGGCCAGCCAGGAGAAAATCAGGAAGCAGAGCCTCCCTGTCAATCAGCATGTGCACTGGCAGGGAGAGAAGATTCCCTCCCACCACCCCCAAGCAACCGGCTGATTCCGAGGAACGCAGGCTGAGATGATAGCAACTGAAGTAGAGAAAGAACTTAACGCTCCTATCGTCTGATTGACTTTGCAGACCTAAAGCCGGTAGTCGGATCATCTATTTAGAGGACATTATGCCATATAGTAACAACTGTGGATTTCCTACTGTCTTGTTTTTGCTAAGATCAATCTCATTGTTTTGTTTTATTCTTTTGTTTCATCCCCTTTAAAATAAAAAGATTAATCAATTAATATGTGTTAAACTTCTCTTTAAATAAACTTTACCCTTTTCCATTTGGTCAAGTGCTACAGCCCTCATTATGATGTACACGTTGTGTAGAGTAGCTTTGTAGCTCCATCTCTGCCTCTGTCTCTGTCTCTGTCTTTGTCTCTGTATCTCTCTCTCTTCCTCTCTCTCTGTCTCAGTTCCTTCTCAAGAATTGTAGTTTTTAAAAGTTTGGATCAATGCTTTCTAAAATCATTCTCCTTTCACTTCAGAGAGCATTGCATTATCTCATTCAGCTACCAGAAAGGTGCTTAAGGAGTGTGTTAGTTTTAGTTTATCCCTCTCATCTCCATTTCGCTCTTCTTCACCTGCTTTGAAAAAAGGATTTGACCATGATGAATGCAATCACTTATAACACCTAAATCTTGAAAGCAACTACATGTCCATCAGCAGGCAAATGGATGAAGAAAAGGTGGAGTACTACAGCCATAAAGAAGGATAAATCAGGGTAATTTGTAGGAAAAGGGACAGTCTCTGGAAATATAAAGTTAAGTGAAATAAACCAGACACAGAAATTTAAATATCATATTTCTCTCATTTGAGAAACTCAAGGAATAAATAATTTAAAGAGCAAAATAAAAGACAGATGAGAGGTAAAATGGAGACAGACATGATGCAGATGGGATGGGATCTAGGGGAGGAGGGAGAGCAGAGAGGGTGGAGCAAAGAAGAAGTAGAAGGATTAAAAGTTTGGATCAATGCTTTCTCAAATACTGATGGAGATATGGAACATGTACCAGTGCCCCACAATGAATGAATTATGCCTCACAAACTTATACTGCTAAAATAAATTAGCATATTTTTAACAAGCAAAAGAAATGGGGCCCTTTCAGTGAATCCCACTGAGATTCCCCCAGTGCTAAGGTTTGTCAACCACCCAGGCACCAAGGAGATGCTCAGAGGAGGGTGTCATGCTCCCTGGCTGGGTTCCCACCCAGCAGAACCTGCCTGCCTCCTAGCCCAGCCCCTGTGTGTCCTGCAGTGGCTGCAGGCCCAGTCCTTGCAGAGGGTGTGCCTTCCACAGCAAAGCCCCCTAGGGCACGCAGTAGCCTGCAGTACCCCACCAGTGGCTGCTCCCACTAACCCCTTAGGTGTCACTGTGCAGCACACTGTCCAAGTAAGACCCTCCCTCCGAACAGCCTTCTCTAGCTGCTGAGAAGGCAAATTCCCAGTAAGCTCCAGAAGGTGACTCTTGCGCCTCTGTCATTCATTGAGTTAGAGCCGCACCTTCTCCAGCAAAGACAGGATCCAAGCTCCTCCAGGCTCTTCCTTAGGAGACCACAGAAGCTACCACTTATATCTACCTCCCTGCTCACTTTTGAAGCTCCCCTTAGTCACAAATCCCTGCTTACTCTAATCCTCTGTTGTAGCTAATAATCCTACTGACTTTTCCCTGTTCAAATCACTGCATGATTTTTCCCTTCTGATTAAACCTCAGTGGAGAATGGTGAGAGAAACTCACCGTTCTCCAGAACCATGATTGTATTGGGGATGAAGGTTGGCTGGGCAGGTGGCTCCATCCTGGAAGCACTCAGCACCAGTCCCTGATGGTACCTGGGTGGAGGCTCCTGATCCCTGGGGTCCCCCTGTCCCAGGAATCCTAGGGAGGTGGGAAGCTAGTCCAGCCCAAGGTGGTCAGTGTGGGTCCAGGTTATGAGGACTGAACACCTCACCTGCGCCAAGCCGATTGGAGAAAGTAGAGGATCACATGATGAGATGGTGGGGATCAAGGAGAAAGACTTGTGGGAGATGGAGAGAGGGATTGGGGAAGGTGCTCCAGGGAAGGAGAAAAGGAAGGGTGTGGGGGAAGGAGATGGAAAGTGACCAAGATGGATGCAGACGAGACAGATACAGGTATAGACGATGTACCCGTCACATTCCCAAAATGAATGCGTCACAGACACACACCAGTAAAATAAAAGAAAGAGTGTAGAGAAGAAAAAAGTGTTGGGAACCCATTTCTGCAAGGGGGTTTCTAACGGGGACCTCACACCCACTGAGACCCTTCATTAGTAGAAGATTTTTTAGTTAAATCATTCAGTAAGTAATTTCATTCATTATTTAAGCTTGTTTGATGGGAGTACTGAATAATCTGTATTTGAAACCTGTGTTTTTAACACCAAATTATTATTATTATTATTATTATTATTATTATTATTATTATTATTTTGGTCTTTTTTGAGACAGGCTCTCACTATGCAGTTCAGTCTGGTCTTGAACTCACAGTGTAACCCAGGCTGGTCTTGTACTCACAATAATCCTCCTGCCTCTGTCTCTCAAGTGCTGGGATTACAAGTATGCACCACCACACCTGGCTCCAAGTTATTTCTTTGTAAAATAAGTTTAGGGCCAAAGTAAAATAAAAACAATTGCATACACACACACACACACACACACACACACACAGCAGGGGTGCCAGAGTACTAGTGTACTGTCTCTAACACCAGACATCAAGTAAGGAGATGTCTAACTCAGGGAAATATTGACCCCCTGAATCACCGAGTCTTATTTTTTAGGGTAAATCCTTCTCTCTCCACTGCTCACACAGCTCTTCTGGTTCCCAATCACAAAGCTCTGCCTACTGGTCCAGAACTCCAGGGCAGGGATTAAAGTCAAAGGAAGCCGAGATAAGCAAAGAGATGGGAGGAGGATGAGACGCAATAAGCCGACTGCCCTCTGAATCCAAGCATGGGTGACTCACAGCTACATGTTCACAGGTGCACAGAGCATCTTTCCTAAATGCATGAGCAGAGAAATAAATAAAATTCTCCTGTCTTGACATTAAATTTCTGTTCCGCATGACAAAAGGAATCGTGTCTCTCCCTTTCTTTTTCCATAAAGATATCAACCTCCTCAGGTGACTTGTCTGGTAACCAAACCCTGGCAGAAATGGCCTGGCCTGAGTTGTCCCATGTCACTGTCCTGCAAGCAGGATGGACACGCTTTGTCACTGACTGTTTCCCCTGCTGTCCACTCTCTGCCCTCCAAGGGTGTGCTATAGTCTACAACATACGTGCTAGTTTTGTCTTTGCTGAGTTTATCTTTTCTCTACATCAAGACTCTAAAAGAAGTTCAGGAAACTTGGAACAATGTCCGTATCTCCAGTTTCAAGGGTTATATTTGCGTATCATGTAAAGGCTTCAGTTTGTTTCTCTGAGCCAAAAATCTTTTGCAAAAGACATTTCACTTTTGAGCTTGTGACAGGGCAAGCCTCCTACTTTATTCCAGCTGTGGACCACTGTACACAGAACGCAGCACCCGTATCACTCCACACAGCCTCAGAACGCGTACACCAGACACGCACACATGCACACGCACACATGCACACGCACACAGCAGTTAGTTGAGTGTCTCGGCCTGTACCTCAAATTGGGTCAGAGGGCTTCCCTAGGGTGTTCTGAACTGAGACTGGTTTTCTGCTCTTACTGTGAGGCTGTATAAGTATGAAGATAGGTCTGGATTTGGCTTCCACCCCTGCCTAGTGGAGAAGTTGCTCTGGGGAAATGAACATTCACACAACAAAACCAGAAGATGCGTCTCCTGACACAGCTCTTTCCTTACAACTCTGACAGTGGTAGCACCAGCATTTCCCAGTTTTCTTGGAGGATGAATAGAGCCCTTCTTGCCTGTTTGTTTGTAAGGTGAGTTACATCGACCTTGCCACTTATTACCAAGGAAGTGCATCAACTCACTATTACTTTTGGTGCATACCCGGAGGCCTTCACTAAAGCTGGCTGCCCTGTTCTCCCCACTGAGTGAACAAATATTGAAAAGAATAAATGTTGACACCACACAGCATCTCATTCATGGTGGGGTGATTCACTTCAAGTAAACTGATTTTCCTTTGCACAAGCCTCCACCAGGGTAAATGCCAACACACTCACTTTAGGCTTTTATTTTGTTCCTATCCTTTTCATCATGGCAACCCCATCTTTGCAGTTAAATCCTGGAACCACAGAGCCCATTAGACCTGAGTGTCTGATATAACTCTATTAAGGATTCATGTTTTATTCAGACTAGGAATGGGAACCTATTGATTTAACTTTAAGTAGCACATTATTCGATTAGAGAGGATGTTTACTTTTCCTTAATTCGCAGCCTTTGTGTATCTAACAGCCTTGGTCACCAAAGTCCTACAGATAGGTGCAGATCATTGATTTCTCAATGAGCTGGTGAATGGTTCAGAACAAGGGCGGCCTCCCATTGATTAAACCGGAGGGGATGCATTCTGTCTCAGGGCCAGGACTCTAGTTTTCAGTCCGATTGATTCATTTGCACAACACAGTAAGCTGCAATTGTTCTGTGAAGAGCAGAGCTCTAGTGCAGTGTGGGCCAACACCCAAGTGTTTGCTCTTTCTTGACCTTTTCTAGAGAATAAGATTCTTATTCTAGAGTTTTCACTAACCCAAACACACATGGGTACCATGATGTATCAGCCTTTGTCGTGAAACTGTGGTTCCACCAACTCACGGAGCCTTCCCCATCACCCCCTCGATAGTCACACTCCAGTGCCAGTTAAAAACTCCTAGAGATTCTCACCTTTCACAAGTGGTGTGGAATAAATCCTAACAAGGAACACACACCGGAGTGAGGTGGACCCAAACTCAAGGCTATTTCCACTGGGTAAGAAACCTCCCCAGCCCTTAATGTCCATATATTTGAGATGATGTTATTTGTCACAAAATCACGTGTGAACTTCACATGAAATGACTGACTCATAGAATCTTCCAAGAGAGTGCTGAGCTCCTGAGATGTATTCATGAATTCAAGCCTCTGTTCTTGCTTGTTCTGGCATAAGGGACCAAGGAAGGAAAATCTGAAAAAGTGTGTGAGGAACCAGGAGCTTTGGAACAAATTACTCCTGATAACAAAATTAGCAAAATCCTCACCTGGATACACCCTGTTTCCAGGTGTATGATACAATCCCAGTGTTAGAGTTTCCTGGCACAACGGAGAAGCGAAAAGTATGAAACAAAATGAACAGGTTTATTGAGGGCGTGGAAAGGAGCACACAAGCCATGGCGGTTGGGCTGTCTCCTTTGACAGGATACAGAGAGGTAGAGAGCTATATGGCCTCTGATCAGAAGTGGCGTATGGGGTGGATATTGATAACAGGTAAGGAATTGATTGGAATTTTTTGTGTGTGTGCACAAACAGGAAGGAGAATTGCAATTAGGGCTGACGAAGGAGGAAGTGGTAAGCGTTCCTGCTTTGGCCTTCCACCGTGTTAGACCACCGCCATAACTGTACAGTAATTTATACAAGGCAAGAACCTTTCACACAGTACCTGGCAAGTGGTGGCAGAAGATTTGGGTGTGAGAAATGAGGATTGCAATGGTGTCTCTCTTTGCAATCACACAAAACTACATGGTGAGGCACATCCTCCTTGAAGTCTGAATGTGATTCAGGGTCATGACAGTTTACCATGTGAGACTGTTGGGCAAGAAATTACCATAACTGGGAGGAGGAAGCTGGGGCCAGAGACACAGGTTGATTTGCTAATCACACATAGCCCAGCAGTGGCAAAGTAGAGGTGAGGCATCCTCTTCTGATACCCTGGTTTGCTCTTTGTTCTGCTCCCTGTATAAAGAAATGCATCCATATAAAAAAAAGATGTAGAATTTTGGTGTTAATGATTAACTTCTGCTAATGCTTCACCATATGCCAGACACCCTGCAGCTTTTTTAATATACAGCAAGTCCCCAGCTTGGGAGCATTCAAGTTATAAACTCACATACAAGAACGGGTCTCACATGAGACACATTTCTAGATGTAAGTGCATTGTGGAAGTAGCTCATGTGCTGCTGTGTGCTCACCCTGATGAAAAGTAAAAATAACTTGTTTACAGTTCTTATGTGTTTGGTTGTTTTATGCTTTACATTGTATATGTGTGTCAAAGGTGTATAAGATTCACTCTGTCAAACTTTCAAATGATTCCAACTTATGAAGGTTCTGCCAGAATGGACCTCATTTGTAAGCAGGGCTTGTACTGCACAGCCTTGCTTCCATTGTCTTGTTCTATGCTAGACCCAGGTTCTCTTGTCATAAAAGAGCAGGAGAATCACAGCTTCCACACCTACACGTTCTGGTTCTGAGGGCATTTTCCCACCCCACGCTGTCAAGAAGCAATGCAGAAACAGATGCCCCACCAGTAGACCTTGAGACACACACCAAGCTCAGAATATGGATATCTAATGTGTGTTCACACAAAAGGAGTAAAAAAGAAATCAGGATTGTAATCCACATACTCTCAAAATGACATATTCAACAGATGTCAGGAATATACGATTCACACTATTTAGCCCCCGTCTATCTATGGCTTCACTGCTTTGCTTTCTGTAGTTTCAATTACCCATGGCTAGTTGCAATCCAAAAGCATTAAATGGAAATGCAAGCAATACACAATACAAGGGTTTTAAAGGCGCACTGTTCTGTGCAGTGTGGTGAAATCCTGGGCTGTTCCACCCACGGGGGCCCTGCTGAGGTGGGAATCTACCTTTGTCTGTTCTGTCCATACTGTACAAGCTACCAGCTCGCCAGTTACTTAGCAGCTGTCTCAGTTACCACATCTACGGTTGAAGTACCATGGTGCTTCTGCTCAAGTAATCTTTATTTTACCTAATAATGCCCCAAAGTGCAAGAGTAGTGATGCTGGCAATTTGGATAATACCAAAGGGAAGCCACAAATGTTTCCCTTTAAGAACACAGATTTGAAAGATATGAGATGTACTGTAAAATGCAGTGAATGTTTAAATTGTTTTTAAATCCCAGCAAGAGACGCATTGCCCTAAGTTGCAATTACTTCTCCCATCATTGTCACTGCTTTCTGAAGCAGTTCTGGAGATCCTCTTCCGGCGGTGTCTTTTCAAGGTTGCCTTGATGTTCTGAATAGATTCAAAATATGTACGGCAATTTCTGTCAAGTGAAAACATTACAGTGAGTCCTTTTCCACCTTACAGACTTGTAGCAAAGAACTTGCCACTGTTCCCCAAGGTGAAAATGTCTTTGTGAGGTGCATGAGTTTGAATGAATTCTTGACATCGAGGCAGACATGACGGCACGACTAGAGAGAGGACAGTGAAATTCCAGAGCTACTTTGGGAAGTGTCAGTCTCTCTGGGGAGAAATGCTTTTGCATCTAGTGGGGATATTCTTGAGTGGGATTAATGACAATGTGTCTCCTATGGTCTATATCTAGATTTCCCCCATAAAGCCTCACATAGTCATAGGTAGGGCTTTAGAAGGTGATTATATCAAGGGGTGCTACAGTTAAATGTGCCGTTGGGAGGTAGGGCCTAGGTGGATGGGCAAGCCACTGGGGTGAGGCGGGAGAGGGCGGGTGGGTCTCCCAGTCCCCAATTCCCTCTCTGCTTCCTGGCCACCATGCCGTGGGCAGCTTGCTTCAACCAAATCCTTCCAAAATGCCTTTCGGCCTTGGAACTGGCCAACTATGGACTAAAAACTTAAGCCAACATATGACTCTCCTCCTTTAATTTGTAGATATGGAATATCATGTCCAAACAATGAAGAAGTGACAGAGACATGACTTTTACGATAATAACAATTTTCTGAAATTTAAAGATTCCCTGCATGCTTTGACTATATCTCTTATGCATGCACAGGAGTAAGCATGGAAGGTAAGAAGTTATCATCCCCGGTTTCAGACGTCCTCTGAGGGTTCGTGAGGCATTTCCTCCAGGGAAGGGTGTCCCTGGGTGTGTCATTCTGTGCTCAGACCCATCCTCATGACAAGTGATGAGATTGAAGCCCTTGGTTGATAAGAACGGCTGTTGGCTGTAGCCAAAGCAGTTGACTCATCCTGGATAGTACTTGACAATCAGTTCTTTAATTCAGAAAGTAAAGCAATGTGAAAGGAAGAAAACTTAGCTTTAGCATGAGTCAAAACATAAAGAGACATTACTGGTTTCCTCTTTATTAAGCGAGGTGATTTTGAAGAAGTTTAGCACGATGCTTCACTGAGGGAAATTAAAACACAGAAGGAGAAGCACAGGAGAACGTGTGGTAAGAGTTAAGCTGCACTGCCAACTTCACTGCCGTGAGAGTCACCTAGGAGATTAACAAGCACAGCCCTGGGTGGCTCTTAGTGTGTCATGGAGGTGTGGCCGAGGGGACTGTAGCTGTGCCATGCCCTGCTTTCTGAACCCCATGATGTGAACAGTTCCGCTCCACCGTGCCCTTTGACCAGGACCTTCTGCTTCCGAGGCATCCAGACCATGGACTGCCCCTTTGGAAACTGGCAACATAAGTAAACCCCTTCTCTTGTAAGTTGCATGTGTGGAGAGTTTGGTCCCCACAAGACAAAGCTGAGCAGTACATCTGTGCTGTTTTCCTATCTTCGTAGCCCAGTCCCTAAGTGGTTATGCTATTTCAGCGGCAAATTAAATCCAAACAGAAATTTAGAAGATGTAATTAGAAGAGAATGAATAAAGAATAGGGATAGAATAAAGCACATCATTCTTTGCAGGCTGCAGCTCATTTGACAATAGAGCTGGAAGAATTTCTTCCCCGATGAGTGAGCTGTGGGTCTGAATATTCCCCTTGCTGTGGAGTCTGTGGTGTTCTGAGCTCTGCTAGGGCTTGTCTGCCTCTAAAGCCAAGAATTCCCATTAGCATCTTCATTATCCAAATGATAGGTGCCAATCAAGAGCCACCAAGTGACTAAAATTTCTGTATATTTTTAGAGTAACATGATTTATTGTAATTCTTTTTTCTGCCTCTATTGGTGCAAATACTTTTAAGCTGAAAGAAGTATTCAGGTTTCTCTTTATAGTATTTCTTTATATCTCTTAATACCTACTAATGTAACCTGGTTTGTATTGTCATTTGCAATGTGTTAGTAAAACCGTGGACACAGTTTCATCTCTGGCAGGCAAGAACTTTACACTCTCAGAGCTAGCTTCAATTACATAATATATGGACCATCCAAGAGCAACAAATTAAATAAAGCAGTGTGAATAATCTCATGGTGCTTTCTGTGGGAAGTCAGACCACTTTTATCATGGTAGCTAAGAGAATATTATGGCTCAGATTTGGGTTGCCCCCCAAAAGCCTCCTGTGCTTAGAAGGTAATTGGATTATGGGGTGCTATGCTGCTCATTAGTGGATCCACCCCTTCAGGAGTTCATAGGTACAGGTGTGCCATCAGGAGGTGAGAAGAGATGAGTCATTGCAGACCTGACCCTGGAAGCTGACCTCCCTCCTGGCTCCTCCCCCACTCTCTGCTTCCTGGCCGCCATGATGT
Source organism: Dolichotis patagonum (assembly GCA_004027295.1). Lineage (NCBI taxonomy): Eukaryota > Metazoa > Chordata > Mammalia > Rodentia > Caviidae > Dolichotis > Dolichotis patagonum. The sequence continues at coordinate 53,930 of PVJX010007388.1, read as the reverse complement.
GGGCTGCTTTCCTCTGCTCAGGCCCATCCACAATGCCATTTCAGTCACGGAACCATGTAACTGCGGGCTGAAATCTCTAAAAGGGCCCAAATAGCCCTCTTCTCTTTTGAGTTATGCAGGTCGGATACTGTGTCATCAGTGACGAGGAAAATGAATAAGAGCATATATTCTGGAGCACAAAGCCAGCTCTAACCCTTACCATTTCTGTTACCTGGGACGAATCACTTCTCTATACATTTCCCCATCTGTAAAATGGGATCGTAAGAGTTATTCGCTGCAAGTTATTGGTGTGAGTGTGAGTTATTGGTGTGAGTGTATCAGAAGTAAAGATACGGACCCTGAATATAATGCTTGACACATTCGCCTGCATCAAATGCTCTATCCGTGCACAGCAACTTCGATGCCGTTAGTACAAGTGGGCTCTGTAGCTCATTGCCCACAGCGAATCATATGGGTTTCCCCGACAAAGGGTGACAGCCAAGATCAGGACTGAAGTCAGTCTAACTCCACAGCTTTGCCTTTTCCCACATCCTGGGCATGGTTTTCTGAGATAAGCACATTTGTATAATTACCCCCACAAAATTAGGGGCACTGAGCTTTTTAGATCAGGAGTCTACTCTATACTTAGACTTGGGTTCAATTCCAGTATCATGGGCTCAAAATCATACCATTAAAGGATGATGCATGTTTTCAGGAGGTCTGAGGAGAGGTTGAGTATAGTTTGCAAAGGGAGGGAGACAAACACACTGCAGACAGAGGACTCAGAGTGTGCGGTGAACTTAGCAACTAGTTTGCCACATGTAGAGTGTATCAGAAGCCATAGAGCCTTTACCATAAAACCCATGGTTCTCTCTCTCTCTCTCTCTCTCTCTCTCTCTCTCTCTCTCTCTCTGTATCTTGCTCTCATTTTAGAAAGCAAGGTACCTTGTCATGAGAAATTTTACATGTTCATGTGAAAGGACGCATCTCTAGCCTCCTGATGGCATGATCATCAGAACTATGGGAGGGAAGTGTGGAGGAAGTGGGTTTTCTGACCCCGGATAAGACTTACAGAGGCAGTACCCTTCATGAGCATTTCAACTGTAACTTCATGAGCTACCCTGACACAGAGGTATGCACTTGTACCTGCACCCTTCAATTCCTAACACGGAAAGTCTCCTTTAATAAAGGCTTACTTTTGTAAATTGCTAAATTGTGGGTGCTTTGTTATACAGTGTAGGTAACAGGTACAAGTAGATATTTAGGAAGAATTTGGTAGCATCAAGTGCTCCTTGAATGGTTCGCAAATGCCTCTGGAGATGTGCTATGACCCTGGACTAATCAGCTTTCTCTCCACTGGAACAAAATACTCAACACTGAAACTTAAAAGAGGAGCGGTTCACTTTGTCTCACAGTTTCAGTGGGTTCAGTCCATGGTTAAATGGCTCTAAGGCAAGAACTTCATGTTAGAATGACAGGAGAAAACGCTTCATGGCATGGCAGCAAGAAGCAGACAGAGAAGGGAACCGGGGATGAAAATATACCTTCCAAATCGCATCACTGACTGTCTCTTCCAAACAAGTCCCACCCACGAACACCAGACTTTGGGGGATACTTTAGATCTAAACTGTAACAAGCACTTCTGATATAATGGGCTTCTGTTTATAATCACAGAGTGTCCTTTCTAAGAGAATGTAATGAATCTTCATGAAAACTTCATTGGCAGTTGTTGTTTTTCTTTATTTGTGGTTTTCTCAGCCTTCCTAAAAATTAATATTTCAGGTGAACTCACTTCAAACCCCACATATGGACATAGGACTGGCCAATTGATGCATTTCATTTAGGTCTATAGTGTAGTCAGCTGGACCATGGTCACTAGATGCAAGATTGCCCCATCAAAGATTCCTGATGAAATGGCCAGGGACAAACATGGTCTTCCCACTAGAATCATGAAGGATATAAACTCTGAGCATGTGGGACCCCACCACTGAAAGAGTTTGCATGGAAATGAAGATTACACAGTATTAGCTTGTTTTGAAATTCTGGATCATTCTTTTTATTGTTTTTCTCTTTAAAGTAAGAAACATAAAGAGATTGGTATTAATCAATGCAAAACATGAGGGAGACCAACATGGCGGAGAGGCAAGCAGCAGAGAAAGAGCCTCTCAGAGAGTCATTGTCCAGACATTGGAGTTTAGCAATGTGAGGACGACAAAAAGTAGGGAGGTGGGTCCCCCGGAACCAGGGAGAATCTGAAGTGCAAATTGAAGCCCGTGGAGAGAGTGAAGAGAGAACTTTCAACAAAGAAGAAGACAGTAGTTGGCATCACCTTCTCCCTGAGACAGGACTCACTGTGAGAGGAGCAGCTCAAACTTGCAGACACAGTGACAGCTGGTGACCCCAGAGGCCTCCACAGAGAGATGCAGCCATGCAGAAGGCAGTGAGCATGAAGGGCGGCACTGGCTGTGGTGACTGCAGAGGGCTCAGTGCTCCTGTGGGAGAGAGCAATTGGCCTGGGGCAACTTGGAGATGGGCCAGCTGAGATCAGGATTCGGAATTGCTGCTGGCCCCACCCAGTGGCTCCCAGGTGGGCCCTGGTCCCTGGAAGGTGTTCAAGGCAGCGAGCTAATGAGTCTGGGCTCGCACAGAAAGTGCAGGCTCGCTGAGATTATCCACTACTCCAGAATGCCAGCTACTGCTGCCTCGCTGGTATAGATTGGCTTGGATCGGGACTCTGTCTTCACGGGTTGTCTACCTGTGAAATCAGAGACAAACCTGAGAGCAAACTTTTCTTCCCTCTCTCTGTTTGTCTTTTGCTGTAGTGGTGTTGGGTTTGTTTATGTTTTTTGTTTTCATTTTTTTCTCTGTTGTTTGGTTTTGTTTTGATATCAGTGTGAACATGGTTTCTAGCCTCTTTGTGGTTCTGATTCTGTTCTGTTCTTTTTATCTCTTCCTTCTCTCCTTTCCTCCAGTCTTTATACCATGTCTTTAGTTACTTTTACCTTGATGAGACAAAATACCTGACACCCCAAATTAAAGAAGGAAAGGTTTATTTTGCTTACAGTTTGTGGAGGTTTCAGTCTATAATCAGTTGGCTCAGTGGCAGAGGAGCAACCATTCAAAGTGGGAGAAAACAACAAAAGCAACAAGAACAAAAAGGGGAGAAGTGAGTGGAGATAGGGCTCTTTCTATGCCTTGCATTGTATGTAGGCAACACCCACTTGGGAGTAGCACTGACAGCCATAATTCCAGCATTGGGCCATGAATCAGTCACAAACTCTAGAAGCCTGCACCCATGACCACATGAGGCTTTGGGGGGACATCCAGATACAAACCAAAACATTCCACCCCTGACCCCTCCAAAGACTTATGCACAAGACACTTAGTACCTCTTCAAGACTTGTCAAAATCCTAAAAGTTTGAGCATTGCTGAAAAGTTCAAGTCCCAAGTCACTTCTGAGAGCTCAGGCAAACTCTTAGCTGTGAGCACCTATACAAATGAAAAGTCAAACACTTACAACATTCAGTGGCACAAGATAAGCATTACCATTCCAAAAGGTACAAACATGGAGATACAAAGAATTGAGGCCAAAGCAAGTCCAAAACACAACAGTGAACATTAAGTCCTGCAGTTCCATGTGGAACATGCAAAGCAATCTGTGGCAAATTGTGAACTCTGAAAGACTTCTGGGTACCTTCAGAAGAATTCAGAACATCACGACACAGTGATATATGTGAACTAATGTTTAGAACTGCACAATCTGTAACAGCTAGATCTTGAAAACAACCTAAATTCCCATCAATCAGAGAAGGGATGAAAAAGATGTGGTATTTTTATCCAATGGAGTACTAATCAGTCATGAAGAGGGATAAACTTGAGACTTTCATAGGTAAATGGATGCTACTAGAGACCACACTCATAAGTGAAAGAAATTGGACTTTCATGTATTGAGATCATGTTGTCTCCCTAGTGTAAGAAGCTGAAAGAATTTATACATATGTGTGTGTACATGTATGTATAAAAGACAGTTAAGATAGTTATACTAGTAATTGATACTAGTTCATTAAAAGAAAGTTTTGTGCTAATATTGTCTGGACAATTAAATGCATATATCTTGTACTCTGAGTAACTAACTTAAAGATAACAATATGCTAATAATGATATGGCATGAGTGGCTATTTCTACTGTCTAATTGTGTTGTTTTAGTTTTTTCTCTTTAAAATACAATGTAAAAAAGAAAATTAAAAAAATGCAAAGCAACAATAACCCAGGGAACACCTCAACTTAACTTTGCAACAAGCTTTAAAAGCACTTGCATGACCCAGCTTATTTCCTGTTTGGCCTGAAAGTTTTCATCAGTGGTAACCACAAGTCTCTAATTAATGTCAAGATGCATGTTAGAGCAGGTAGATTCTGCTGCCTGCCACACCTGTCCATATTTCCTCTACTTGACTCTTCATAAACACCATTAGTTCATTTAATATAGCTCCAAGTGTATTCTTGGAGAGCCAGGAAGCTTTCAGGAAACTTATCATCCACCATCTCACCCACCTGCAAAGCCAACACTTAATCATTGAGTTCTTCTCCAGAAAGTATGGCTTTACTTGGGCAACAGAGCTGCCATTGCAACACCAGTGCTGTTCTCTTCTAAACAAGCAGCAGGGAAACTTTAAATCTCTCTATGACAGCTCATTCATCAGGAGACACATGGCCCTGAGCACTTGCAAACTGTGTTCAGAGCACAGTGGCTCCCTGGGGCAGGGAAGACTTGAATGCATTAACATCTTCTTTATTTCATCTTTAGCATCTCATTATTGCCCAGTCTAGATTCAACCAGAGGCTCAGACTTTTCATTATTGTACAGATGATTTGGTGAGCACTCTCTCCATGCCAGCATGACTTCATTTATATGTTTCCCAAGAAGAAAGATAGTGAAGTACATGATAATGTTGTGACAGTCTTTGGGACCCCTGGACGCCAAAATTTATGGACAACAATGTAATTAGTAGTCCGCAAGACCATAAATCTGTTATTTTATCAGAAAGCGACATAGAAAGATTAGCACTCTGGACATCCATCCTCTCGTATCTCCTGTGAACATCTTTAAATAAATTTGGCAAAGAGAAGAAAGTGTGCCCTTCTGGTCATGTGACTGAAAACAACACCCTAGGGAGTTTCACGATCAACCACTTAGCCCCTCACAGGGAGTGGCAGGAATGGCATTTTGCTGCTTCTCAGAGGACTCCTTGTGCCAACTACGCACAGCACCCAGAAGGGCAAAGCAATGACACCCAGAGATGGAGAGTTCACTGTCTGGCCAGCTGCTGGGTTGAAACTCTCACTCCAACACCCACTGTCAAGGTGACCTTGAGGGAGCTGCTTACTCTTTCAATACCTCTAATTTCCCATCCATAAAATGGAGGTAATCAAGTTACCTACCTTAAAGTCGTGCCCATGGCATGAGTAAGTTGATATCATTAATGCACTTAAACTAGTGATCGCCAATAAAAACCAGCTGCTGGATCCATTATCAGCATTCGAAGGCTCTCGAAGCAGAAGCCGTGCGCATTCCATTCTTCTTTCTCCAAGCTACCTGACCATTGTGCTGCATATATGAGATATTCAGTGAATACAGAAAAAAACATTTAATGAGAATATGAAACTCTTAGATCTTAGTATCTGAATACTGGGGTCAATGTTTCTACCCAAAGAAAACTCTAGATTAAAAGTTTCCATTTGTGTACCACCACTTCCATGGAAAGGAGCTCACAAGAGCTATGTCTATGGACACTAGACACAAACAACTCATGGAGACACTTAGCCCATCGTGAGAACCAGCTTCTTTGTTTCTTTCCTTCCTTCCCTCCTCACCTCCTTCTTTCCTTCCTTCTTTATTTCCCTCCTCTCTTTTTTTTTTCTTTCCCATTTTTTTTTCCACCTGTGTTTACTGTATACCTTCAGCAGTGTTTTGGGAAAGCCACTGAAGATGAACAGTCTACTATTTAATAAAACTTAGTCCTTTAGGCTTCTAATCAATTAGATAGTAAAACATATATCAACATTGTTAGGTGATTTTTCAACTTTTGCCTTTTTTTACCCAAAGTCATCATATCATACTTAAATTCACACATGGATATTTAATTATGTAAGCTAAGAATAAAGATGATAAAACATCAAACATTTCTTCAGGCCCTTTGATACCTATTTTAAGCTTAAATTTGACTTAACCAGGACTCAGAGAATTTAGCAACTGCCAAATTCAAAAAAACCAAAATAATTGATTCCTGGATTTTAAGATGTTAAGAGATCATATCCAGGCAGTTTGAGTTTAATTTTTAAAAATTTGATACTGCAAAGTTCTTGCCTGATGCACTCTGATTTAGAACTAACCTCTGCATATGGTAGAAAGAAACCCCCTAGGTCATCACCACCTCCAGCTCCATGCAAGGGAATCAGGGCAATGAGCCAAGCTAACATAACCCAACAGCATTCAGACAGCTACATCCACATTTGGACCAGTTTCCAAAAAACGTGGCCAACCTAAGATAATCTGAAATGCCTACTGCTTTATAATGAACTGAGATTAGTTTTCTTATGGTTTCCACTTTCAAAGTTCAGGGGAAAAAAAACAAACACACTTCCTGGTCCATGCAGTGGTCTTTTTAGTACTTTTTAAAAAGCCATCATCCCCCACTCTCCATGTCAGCACACCCCAGGCCCTGTTTCTGTTTTGCGCCCTGGCTCAGTGCTTGTACTTCCTCCAGCTGTTTCTGCTTTAATGGGATTTCAAGGATCCTCTGACCCTGAAAGCTCAGTGTCCGGCCAAATGCGTTCCATTTTCTTAGCGCTACTCTTATGGCCCTGAACGCAGCAGAATTCCGGGGCAGATGACAGCGTGACATCCATCACTGTGCTCATTTCACACAGAGGTCATCATACATTGATTTTCCACTTTCAAAAAGAGCTCTACTGTGAGCAAAAACGGAGCACAGTGTACTGAGATACGCCACTGGCCCCTCAGCCTTGGTGCTGGAGAGACCAGAAAGAATGGTGGGGACCGAGTTCAATTGCAGACCACAGGCTGTCTCCACAATATAACATATATGTTACTACTCCTTCCCAGCTGAGGACACCACACAGGGCTGTGAGCCCAAATTTGTGCTTTTCAAAAGAAACAGAAAATCAGTTTCTTTTTATTTTGAAATGACATGTCTTTGAAAACATAGTATGCCTTCTATCTAATTTAATTTTTGTACCCAGAACCCAACATCTGATCAAACTAAACAAAGCTGGTGTCAACATGGCTCTCAATCAAAGTGTGAATTGTTCTTTGACCTCCTTTCTAGAAAGCACCTATCAGTGGACCTGTTGAATAATATCCGAGAAACTTTGCAAAGCCTTCTTAAACACTGAATATATTCAGAGCCCACTACTGATAAGAATGACCAAGGCGTTTGCCCTTGAGTTCTATTTCCCAGATCTTCCATTTTTAAAACATATTTATTTGTTTGTTTGCTTATTGTTACCAGTGAGTTGACAGTTCTGAGGGTTCTTTGGCTCAATTTGGATAGAAATAATAAAAAGGCAAAGTGCAACCTCCTTAGGTTATCTCTGAGTGCCATAGCCCTAAAATGTCCTCAGGAGCCGTTTTTGCAGCTCTCAGCAGCGGGAGCCAGCAGTTCCCAGCCACTCTGAACCAGCGCTCTGCAGCTCGTGGGAGCTCTTTAGCAGCTCTGGTTGCTGATCGTTCTTCACACTAGCAGTGTATTTATCGTTCTAGTTCCACCTACAAGAAGCTGTCAGTGCTAGGAGCCTTTGGTGTTACCAGCTCTCAATGAAACTAACTGGGCCTGTTTAATTAGAGATAGAAATCACAAAAAGGAAAAATGGAGCCCTCTGAATGATCGGAATGAGGACTTACTGGGCTTGTGGTCCAACACGAGAAAGACAGTACAGTGGCTGTTCCTGGAATGGCCCCTCCAGGAGGAGAGGAGAGCTGCTTACATAGACATAAAGGGTAACCCCCAAAGTCATGGTGATTTGTCTGTTAACTATAGAATCTCTACACTCTCATGCTCATCTGTGCATATGTGATGGGTCCACCTACCCTTGGTTGTCATGGCTGTGGAGGGTCTCATCATGGGCAATGCTGAAAACATTAAAGGGCAGACAAAGGTAGTTATCGCAAGAGGTACAGGGTGCCTGAAGCAGCCAGAGTCTGCATGATTACAGCCCTGCTGCGTCAGGAAAGCAGTAGTAATCAAAGAACCTTCCTTCTCCTCACCCCTCAGAGGTCACAGAAGTGGCAGGAAGATGCTGGTGCCCACTGGCACTTTCCCGACCTACTTGGAAGGCTGGGCTAAAACCTAGCACTGAGACAGTTTGTTCTCCAGTCTGAAGATCACTTTGCCTCCGCTTCATCCTGCAGGCCCAGCACGGGTGACCAGGCTGCACTCCAGAGTGGTGACAGCTGCAAAACTCCAGGTCACCGGCCCCCAACTCCTACAATCCCAGGTAGTTCCAGTCATCTTAAATGAAAAGGTGAAAATGTGACCCTTAAGGAGTGTTGGACCTGACTGTTCCCATTGTGCTCATTCATATGCATGCATTCTTCTTGTTTAAAAGCCTTCTGAGACTTTGCATACATGCTTTCCAGTATTATTAGTTTAGGCAGATATCCCAGGCTGTCAAATCTTTTTTCTTCCACACTCCACATTCTAATACCTGTCCTTTCCACTCCCCGTAGTATGTGCAATTCTTGGACATGAATAAACTGCTGAATTTTGTGGCAGTATTATCATGGTTTAAATTTTCCTCCAATTCATACTTTCTCTCTCAGGTAAGTCAGGATCTGTACCCACGGAAGTTCTTGATATGCACACAGTGTACGAATGCTCTACCAAGGTCTTGATGTTTCCTACACGTCTGTGGAGCCCATAGTTTTCTGCACTCCAGTGGAGTGACGTCTTTGCAAATCGGAGCCTGTCTGCAGATCACTCGTGAGTGTTTTAGGGGCTTCTGCAAGATAAATGAAGAGGCTGCTACGAAGTGAAAGTATCTACGCAGAGAGTTGTGCATCTCAGGACAGTCATGTAATTTATGACCAATATAGATACTTAAGTGTATTGTGGCTGCTTAATTATATTTCTGCACTGACAGATGTTCCTGGAGTAGCTGTGACACTCAGGCTTCTCAGGAAGTTAGATGAACTGGAAGCAAGGTGACCAAAGCTTCTGCTATAACCCCTGACCATGGTTTTCTGGGAGAAGCCTCTATTCAGTTACCAGAGTAATCACAGAGCCTGTAACTTCCATCCTCCAAACTGATACATCTCAGGAGCTGGGCATGGCGTAGCTCCACCAAAGATGTGCAGTATGAGAAATCATACCACAGTCACGGGGTGCCGCTCTCCATGGGGAGAGCTTTTGGGGAGGAGGCTTTTGGGAAGTTAAGTCCTCCAGGCCAGGAGACAGAGGACTCCAGCCTGTGAGTCTCCACGCCCACTTTTGGGAGGGGAACAAATGGCTTAAGAAACAACATAGGTGAGCAGTGCATTTGAGCACCTGTGACTTAAGAATACAAACTCTCCTCCCTGGAAACATCGCTATGCGTGCCTCCCTCTGCAATCATGGTGTAGGAGTGAGAAATATGACCATTGTCAGAGACAATCAAGTCCAGGCCTTTGCCAATGAGCATCTAAAATTTACTTCATATCTTTCAAAACACTAAAAACCTTTGGAAAATTCAATTCATTTACCCAAAACATGCACAGTGAATATCTAGATTTCAAGTAGGTTTGTCAGGTTTAGGAAATAAAACCAGGATTCCCAATTAAATTTGAATTCCAGACAAACAACATATGTTTTATGAAATATTGTAACTGGTAAAAAAAGAAAAAGCAGTTGTTTATATGAAATTCAGATGTAATTGAATACTGTCCTATGTGCTATCTCAAAATCCCACTTGCAAGGAGTGACCACAGAGTGGTATTTTATGTAGGTTATACAGTACTTCTTTTGTTCTTAGTCAAAACTTAATTTTCTCAGGTCAGAAAAGAGTTCACACCAAATTGAGTTTTCTTTAAGAGTGTTCTTTCTTAAAATTAGGTTTCACAAAGCCATAATTTCTTTCTTATCAAAGTCATTTCTTTTCAAGGCATGGCTACTTTTAGAAATCTTTACTTTGAAGAGCAGCTGAAACAAGTAGAAATGACTCTTTCCAGACCTCTTCTACCAATGGAAAAACAGACTCTTGGTTCTATCTGAAAGATCCTGTGATTGAAAGAAATCTATGCGCAGCCTCTCTACAGGGCTAGATGGAAAACCGGTGGAAACAGAACTCTATCATTATTGTTACTTCCCTGGAATGAATTAATACACTGGACTTAAGGGATTCAATTTAATGGAAGATAAATTGTGCTAAAAATTTATCATTTTCTTTCCCCTAGATCTTTCAAAAGCTCTGCTGTAAAGTTCACTTCCACTCAGGAATTGTCAAAAACATGTAGAAATTGTGGTCTTAGAACCCAAAAAATGTCCTGCAAATAGTGTGACAGAGGCAAGATGGTGGTGGGCTTATAGAATCCCCAATATTAGAAGAAAATAGAAACAAGAAGAGGAAGAGGGGCAGAAGGGAGGGAGGAGAACATGGAAAGAAGAATCAGCATATATGGTATAAATGTGATCAGTACATATATTTAAGCTGTACCAATAAACTTAATGATTAAAAAATAGCAGCACTCAAAACAAAGACCAGGAAAGATGCTGTACAGGAGGGTTTCCCGGCTGTGTGATTTGTGACCATGATCATGAGAGTATTGTAGGTGGTACACAGATGAATTTGATTTTATCCTTCTTTGTTTTGTTTTGTTTTGTTTTTAAAGTTAAAGAAAACTCTTTATCATCTTAAAGTGTACTGAGAAATTCTGCACAAACAAAACTCATGATTTGAGGAATCGTAGGTCGGGATTGTAACTGAATTCATTTTTCCCCAAAGTCTAAAATATGAATAAAACAATAAAAGATACTATGTTAAAGCCCAGGTTTACGTTCATTTGGCCCAAACCGTGAAGCTGATGTGTCAGTACACTTTAGATCATGCAGCCCTGTGAAAGGATTGCTTCTGTTTGAGTTAAGGAACTGGTAGCTTGTCCAAAGAGAGGTCAGCACTGCCTGCTCTGCCTCCATGGGCCCCAGGTGAGTCTTTGCCACCACCGTCCACTCCTCAGGAGGCCATCATAGCTGCAGCCCTTCGGAGCCTGGGGTAGTCAGACAGAATACGACCTACAACAACTGAATAACAGCGACGCAGTCTCTCAACCGTCAAATCACTCGTCCAAAGGGTTCACAGACCAAGACACTGTATATCTATGTTGGCTACGATCTTTTCAGTTCAGAAGCACATAATCCTAACATTTCACTCACACACCCTCCAAAGAGAATCGCAGAGTATTCTTACGAAAATGACATGAATGGAAGCCCTAATATATGCTCGTCATTGGGCTCTCTTCTATTTAGGACTTCATGTTAAAAAGTAAAAACTACACGGGAAATACTTCCCAGAATCAATAACTGGGACCATATCTTATTAAAGAGTTTCTGCATGTTGAAAGAGATTTCCAGCAGAGTGAAAAGAAAACCCACAAATTGGGAAAAAATCTTAATGGATTGTCCCTCAGTGAAGGACTTCTGTCTAGAACTTACAAAGAATTTAAAAAATCAGACCCTTGAAATTCAAAGACCCAATCCAAAAATGGGCACCTGAAATGAATACACAGTTCTCAGATGAAGAAATATGAATGGCAAATAAATACATGAAGAAATGTTCATCATCATTAGTCATGAGAGAAATGCAAATTAAAACCACACTGAGATTCCATCTTACTCCAGAAAGAATGACCAAGACAGAAAACACTACCAACAAGAAGTGTTGGAGAGGTTGTGGGGAAAAAGGAACTCTTCTGCACTGTTGGTGGGAGTATACACTGGTGCAACCACTGTGGAGGTCAGTCTGGAGATTCCTCAAAAAGCTGGGTTTGGAAGTCCCATTTGACCCAGCTATCCCACTTCTAGGAATATTCCTAGAAGAACTGAAAACATTATACCACAGTGATATATGTGCACCCATGTTTATAGCAGCACAATTTGTAAAAGCCAGATCTTGGAAACAACCTAAGTGCCCATCAACTGAGGAATGGATTAAAAAGTTGTGGCATTTTTATACAATGGAGTACTACTCTGCTATAAAGAATGATCACATTGAGATATTTATAAATAAATGAACACAACTTGAGACCATTCTCTTAAGCGAAATAAACCAAACTCACATGTATATATACCATATAGTCTCCCTAGTATGAGAGTTGATAAGAGTATATAAGACTTTATGGTAAGCACGAGTCCCCATCTGATAGCTTTGAAGCCTTTCAATGTTTTCATTCATCAGTTGGAATGGTTTTATCCTGTTTTGTTTGACTATATCATGCGTGATGCTATGAACAGCTGTTTTGAAGAAAACAAAACATTATGACAGCTATTGCTGATTTAATATCGTCCTTCTTAGAAGTCCTACCATGCTTCTATTCTTCTACTACCATTGGTTCTATCTATCACATTGTGTCTTATTGGGATTTGAATATGTGTGACAGTATAAACAAATTTTTTATCAAAAATGAGATATTATAGTACCCATTGATCATTCTCTGTTATTCGGTTCAGAATGCCCTGTAATTCTTTCACTCTTTGAATGGTTTTATACTTTTTTGTCATGTTTGATATTATTGTATTTGAAACTATGCTCAACTATAGCAGAGAAAGAGATATTGTGATAGCTACTGTTGATGTCCGGTTGTCTTAATGTAAAGTACTGTGTTGCCTATGTTGTCCTGTTCTGATCTGCTCTGTTCTGCCCTCTTTTGTTTTATTCTCTTTAAAATAAAATGAAAAAAAAAAAGTAAATCCAATGACAGCATTGGGTCTTCAGCACTGCTGGAGCCCCCTATGCACCCAGCTTCCGGGTAGCTTGTCCCCCCCATGTTCTAAACAGTGTCATTATCACCTGGCATTGTCCATGAGCAGTTTCAGTGGAGACTGACCAGCACTCAGGATCCTTCATACCGTCTCATCTCAATGACATGCATCCACTCTACTTTGAGTCAGGAAGTTACTGATTTAGGGCATGTTGCTTAAAATATTTTCTTTTCTAATTAAATACTTCTGTTTCTACTTACAGTAATATATTGTAAATATTAATAATCGGGTTTTAGTGAGGGCTATGACTATTATTTATGATGGAAAATATTTCTACATTCAATCTAGCCATAAAGTGCCACACAAGGCACTTTAGAAACAATTATAATTTTAGTAATAGATTTAAACTTTTAGTAATAGATTTAAAACATCAGTACATAAGCCAGGCATAATGGTGCATGCCAGTAATCTTAGCACTTGAGACGCTGAGGCAAGAGGATTGCTAAGAGTTTGAGGTCAGCCTAGGCTACATAGTGGGTTCAAATTCAGCCTGGAATACATAGTGAAGCCTTGTCACAAAACTTTTTAACTTTTTAAAAAACATTTAGTACATGTACCTTATTATTGCCTGTTTCTGTTTCATTAGTGTTTGCTGGGAAAAATCACGTTGCCATCATGGTTAGCAAGTTAGAATACAACCACATCTCTGTGGTAAACCCTATTAAAATCAGTCAGGTCTGTAAGACTTAATAAACACCTTCCTAAAAGTAAAAAGGCCCCGGGTAATAACAGTGTGACAAAGAAAGGACTCCTCACTGAGGAGATCTGTAGACAATGCCCAGCATGCTCCAGGGAGACCTTGATCCACACACAGGGACTGCACAGGTACCCACACCCACCTCCAAGCCACCTCCAAGACCCTCTCAGTGAGGACACCGCACTGATTTCCCAAATAGAATTCTGAGGAACAGTGGCTTTATTTTGCAAAATAATTATGAAATCAATCCAAATGTGCTTTTCTTATCAATTTATTTTCAACCAAGACTGTCTCTTTCAACGATTCCATTGTATTTCCAGCTGTCATCTGTAACTTCCCTTAAAATCCTCCCCAAATCCCAAAGAACTCTCCTACTCACCTTTGGCGTAAGGAAAGCGTTGTTTCTCCACATCAGTGTCCCACTCCAGTCAACTTGTGGTGCCAGAGGTTGCCAAAGGCTTGTGCTACACTAAGGGTGAGTCTTTCATTCAGCTTTCTGCTCTGTACCCTCCTGAGTACATGCTTTAAAAACACATTTATGTCCACTTTTGGGGACCAGTTGTTATCTGGTCTCTTTGTAAGTCAGACAGTGGGACAGTGTATGGCTTGAACTCTCCCAAACGCATGGACGGCACAGGCAGGTGGTAGCAGATGGCTTGCTCCTTGGTGCCAGCAGTGAGTTCAACTTTGAAAATAGTGGTTGGGTAGCAAGCGGTGCAAGGCAATAAAACCAAAGGGAGTTTTCAGGACCCGAATTTCTGTGGTGCTGTCCGGCAGTATGACTGCAGCGCCATGCAGGACCTGCTAAACGTTTACCAGTGAGGGACTCCCCTTCACACTTGCGAACCCAAGAGGAATCCTGAGATCCAACCTTGAGCGGCCATGGAGGTGAATGCCGGTGAAGAGTTTAGCCTTCCTCAAAGACAGACTTTGCCAGCTTAGGATCCCAGGGAGTAATCACCGTGCACTAACTTCAGGGAACCCTCAGCAAGCGGTCTGGCAGCTGCAGTGTCAGTCATGACCCTGCCCACCTGGCTGCCATTGCTGAGTCCACAGAGGAGCAGCTGCTGCAAAGTAGCCCCATGGACCAGGGTAATTTGGAAGGAGAAGAATAGGGTCCACCGTAGGTCCATCTCTCTTCTTGACAGGCAGTGATATCAACTCAGTGACCATTTGTTCCACGTGAGCAAGGAAGTTGAGAGGCAGGGAGGGATAAAGATGAGCAGATAGCAGCAGAAGGGGGGGATGGAGGAAAAGCTCTAGGCGTCTACAGAGCTTCCTTGAGCTCGTTCTGAGGAGCAGCTACTTCCTGGCCGTGGGCCCCCCGAGTTACATAGTTATCATAATAAATCTCCAGCTGGCCCCAGTGAGTGTCCCCTAATTGTAACCAGCCAAGTCCTAACCAAAGGATTCTAATGAGAAGCAAATCATTGTCTTCAGCAGTCGGAGTTTGCTGAGAGATGTGCTGATCCAAAGCAGCATGTTGTTCCCAGTAACCCCGAAGACAATGTCACCCTCGCCCACACAAGTGCCTCAATTTTCCAGCCGCAAATACAGATGGCAGCACCACCACTGAGAGGGTGTAGGGTGAGTGAGTGGCTGTGAGCTGGGTCCGAGGATTGGCTCAAGTCCTAGGGGTGCCACCCACGTCCTGGCGACAGTTGGCCGACAACCATTGGTACCAATTTCCCATCCACAGAGCTGGAAACGATACACAGCCTGGAATCTTCCAGTAAGTACATATACATACATATACACACACATGCACACACGCGTGCATTATATTACACAGTATGTATGTGTCGATAGTACATGTGTACTACGAGCCAGTCATCACGAGCCTTTTAGAGATGAGAGCCCCAAATGCAACCCGAAACCCACTTACATATCACAGAGCACCAACAGCGCAATTAAATGTGAATACTGAGGTTTTAGGTTAGAAAAAAACAGCTCTACATCAACATCTTTTACCTTAAAAGAAAAGCAGATAACACATGTCATAGGTTCACCACAACTGCTATATCACACACAATGTAATCAATATTAGGTGTGTGTTATATAACACATGATACATCACAGTTCATTAAGGGATGCATATGATGCATGTTATATAGCATCCATATGTGTTATGTTACACGGAAATGCATACACATATGTATATAGACACGCACACACACACACACATGCACACACATATAGTGATTGATGAGGAAGACTAGAAACCTCTGCTATACCTGAGTGAGGGTGGGGCCCATCTGGAGGTACTGGGAAGCGGGGTCCCCAGTGTGGTACACACAAATGGGCCAAGTAGGTGCAGAACAAGACCTGAGTGGTCCAAGTGGAGACCATAAGAAGGCACAGTTATTAAACACATTTTTCAGAAGAGGATGCCAAGTCAGGAAGTCATGTGGCCAAGACACACCCACAGACGCCCCATAGTGCAGCACGCACTCCCAGCCTGCACCCTGACTGCTGGGTGGAAACTGGTCCAGGAGGATGGGAGGATGGGGTTGCTACAGGCGTGGAGAGCAGAGGTGATGGGGAGGGGAGGGGCTCTTGTCCTGTCAGTGTCTGAACAGAAACACCTTGCTGTAAGGTAAGGGGAAACTAAGAACCTAGAACAAGTCACTCAGAGCCCAGCTCAGTCTTCAGTGAAGACAGTGAGACTGGTAGGAAGCAGGGTGGACTCACAGCCCCGGGCGCCAGCCCGGAAGCTGAGTTGAGGGTCCAGGAGATGGGTTCCTTGCACTCTGAGAGGCGGAAGGCACCTCAGCTTAGACAAAGAGGGAGAGGGGTAGGTGAGGGTCCTTGTTCCCAGAGACTGGGAGACGAAGGAGCACCCAGCAGAGAGCAGGACTACAGAGAGAATGACAGCAAGATGGAGACTGGACACAGAAGCTTAACTGGAGAGAGCAAAGCAGCAGAGAGAGAGGAACAGAAGAAAGAGAATGCACAAGAGGGGGAAGGAGCTTAACCCTAAGCAGAGACAAAGGGCTAAGAGTCCTAGAAAGACAAGACACAGAAAGGTAAACAGAGACATGAAGTGAGAGGAAAGACCGAGAGGCAAAGAAAGACAAGATTAAATAGGAAGAATTGCAGACAGGCAGAAATTCACAAAGACCACTCTAAATACAGATAGGCAGACTGCTAAAGGTTGACAAGAGGGAGAGGAAGGGAGGGAGGGAGGGAGGGAGGGAGCAGGGAGGGAGGAGATGAAGGAGGACAGGAAGGAGGAAGAGGAGGAAGAAGAAAAAGGAGGAGGAGAAAGCAAAGAAGAGAAAGGTGGAAAAGAAAGAGAAGAATAAAAAGAGAGAGGAAGGGAGAGAGAAGCAGGGTGAGGCAGAGAGAGACTGGCAGAAGAGGTGTTTTGAGGTAGAAAGATAGAGACCCACTGGAAGCAGAGGGGTGTGGGGGCAGACGCATGCGAGCTTGCACGTTAGTGTGGACACCTGTGCTCCTCTGGCTTGGCCTGCCCCTGACCCCCAGAGGCAGCCACAGTGACCCCAGACATCTTATCAAACTTGGACCAAATTGAAATTCAGTAGAGCAGCAGCTGGCCACGGGGCCCCTGAGCCCATGGCAGTTGATTCATTAAAAGTTAAGCCTACCAAGACGGCACTCGAGCGAGGGACACCTCAGAGGAGGCACGGGGCTGTGAGCACTCAGCCTGAAGTGAAGGCTTCATGGGACCACGAGCCTGGCCCCTCGGATGGTGGAAGCCGGCGGGGATCTGTGGCCCGGGCCCCACGGGCGGGGTCTGGGCTGGGCTCTCCATGCCGCACACAGCCCTCAGCGCTGTCTGTGCTTGCTTATTCTGCGAGCCCCTTCAAGGCACAGCACCGGTCTAAAACAATTTCGTACATCGACATTGTAGAGTGACTGACAGACCTGAGCCAAAGCCAAACAAGAAAGCGTGGTTAGTGCACACCGCTAGGGTCCAGGTTCTGACACGGTATTGGGCACAGGTGGCCTGGGGACAGGCAGAACATGCTGCGTCCCCTTCTTCAGTCCTGGACTTGTGACAGTGACCCAAGGCCTGGTGTCAAGGTCCACCTCTGAAAAGCAGGTCTAGAGAAGACAATTGTGGGAAATTTCCTACGGTTATTAAAAAAAATAATTTCCTTTAGGAAAATTTAGGGAATCCTGACCGTTTCCACCCTTCCAAGTCAATGTAATTACTTTTGGATAATAAAATAGCAAGTAAAATGATTTTTTAAAAATTATGATTGTATATATATACAATTATATATACATACAATTATACATATATACATATAATTGTATATATATATACAATTACATAAAAATTACTATTTCTATGCTATAAATTTGGTATCTATTTTCTATGTGGATTCACCAAAAGGGAAAATGTGATGCCCAGAGCAACCTCAGAGAATCTAGGAGAATTCCTCCAAGGCCTCATTTACAAAATAAAAATTATGAGACTAATTATGACAAGTGCTTTTCCTATTTGACAAAGTATTCACCATATTAATCCTGAGAGAGAAATGCAGAGCAATGTTTATTTATTAGGTCAGCTGGGTGCATAATCGGGTACTTTAATTATTATAATCCAGAGCCAGCTCCATGTGCTTTTCCGACAGTTACACATAGGACTTCAGAGCGTGAGTGGATATTAATGGAAATTCTTCCCAAGGCAGTTTTGGTTTTCTTGTGTCATGTCAAATCTAACCCCATCTATTTATTCATCTCCGTCTGCAAAACAGCACCTTGAAGTAGAACTTCCTGCTGTGATGCAAACTTTCTGTCACCTGTGCCAATCTCCACAGCCCCCCACAGCTGGTGAGGCCTCGACTGGTGCAACCGAGGAGCTGAAGTTGAAACATTTTTACACCTAAAAACTCACATGAGACCAGTGACAAGGCTTCTGGATGGCCCAGTTTTGTGGGAGTGGGTTTCTTCCCTGAGACTACATGAAATAACAATGGAGGTGAATAGACCCTTGCATGGACCTCCTTTGAAAACCACAAAAAAAAAAAAAATTATGTCTTTTATGTTTTTTTTTTTAAACCACTTTTTCTCATCCTGTAAGAAATTCCTTCCTAGTGAGAAGAAGCCTTCTATCTTGGCCTGGTTGTGGGTGGTGCACTGATTCTCTGTCCTCTCCAAAGACTCCCCTAATGCAGAATTATAAATTATCCCATGTGGGTGACCCTTTTCTTTTGCAGATGGAATGGGTGTGTGGGAACCTACCAATCCTTCACAACCTAACTGTGTTGCTGTTGTTCTCAAGATTCCACTCTGGGAAAGGATGCTTTTCTACTTTTGTGAGAGAAACAGCCCCTTTCGTGGCAGCCTGTGAGAAATGATTCTGTCCCCCTGAAGGGGACCTCTTGTCCACACTCCTTTCTGAAGTCGCTGGGACACGGGGCTTAGTGCCGTGGTTGTAATGACCTCCTCATTTCTCTGCTCGAGTGTTCCTTTAGCTAAGGGGTCAACAGCCCTTTTGGGGGGCTTCTACCAAGTGCAAAGCACGTGAATGCAGAAACTTGTAAATTCCTCTTGAAAGAGGGACTCAGGCAAGGAACTGCAGTAACATGATTTGCACTTACCCTGTTACGGGGCAGGGAAGATCCCCCAGCCTTCCCCTGACACTCTAAAGTAAGGACTTGCATTCCCCAGCAGAAAGCAGGTGACCTGTATCCACGGACAGAAGCTAAATCATCACCTCTGGGGAAAGGGTCAGGTTTCGCTGACACCCAGAGGCAAGCTACTCTCTGTCTGTGCCAATTGTGAGGACATCAGAAATGATTGTCAGTCATGCCATAGCAAATCCGGGAACACCACAACACCTGTGAAAGTAGAGAGCTGTGGTCAGATAGGAATCCATCTCACCCACTGTGGCCAGTTCCCTGCAATCCTATGAAAATCGCTCTTGCATATCTCCTATTTGCATTCTTCTGGTCAGAATTAGCACAACGCCCTGAAGAGTAGGAGCTTGTATTTGTCCACAGAGCCTTTGGCCTCACCATTACTTCTCGTGTGTGCACGAGGAAATCCCAAGGTCCAGGGACACCTACATATAGATGGGGGGAGGGACCCATACTCACTGCACTCTGGAAAGCTTCTTCTCATGTGTAAGCACGTAATTTCCTACACAATATACCGATGACTCTGATGTTGAGGGCAAAGCTAGTGCTTGGAGTAGATATGCACAGCTAAGGCTGGCATTAGGAAGACCATAAAAATGGTCAACTGCTACAAGGCTACTAGGTCATCCTAAGAAATGTCAAGGAATCTTCAGAATCTTCTACCCTTATGGACTGTGATAAAAGAACCAAGGAGCTGACCTTAAAGGGGATCACTGGACAAGGTGTCTTAGTTACTTTTCTCTTGTTGCTGAGACAAAATACCTGATGCTCAAAGTGAAGCAAGGAAAGGTTTATTTGGCTTACAGTTTTTGGAAGTTTCAGTCCATACTCAGCTGGCTCAGGGTAACTTTGCAAAGGGGCAACAGTTCATGTCATCAAAAAACAGCAAAAGTAATGAAAGAGAGAGAGAGAGAGAGAGAGAGAGAGAGAGAGAGAGAGTGCTCTTTCTGTCCCTTATACTGTATCCAGTCCATGGCGATTAGGTTGGTACCAATCCAATCAGTGGACCGATCCAGTAATCAACCACCTTTAATTCCCAGCACCCTTAATCCCAGCATTGCATTACAAATCAATCACACACTCTAGATTCAGCCACCTCCAAAAAATTCCTATGACTGCATGAGGGTTTGGGGGGACATTTAGGCACAAACCATAACAATACTCTTCATTGCCACCATCACCAAAATCAAGATAATAATTGCCAATACCATCATTAGTGTTATCCCTAACACACAATTGTCATTAATATCACCATCACCATCAACATCATCACCACCATCACCACCATCATTATCATCGTGAACATCATCACTATAAATCACACCACCACCATCATCACCAACACCATCATCATGATTATCATCATCATCATCACCATCAATATAATTGTCACCAGCATCACTGTAGCAGTGAATTGATTGTGTCAATTTGAGAAATTTAGAAGCTTAACTAAATCAGGTTAGCAAATCTACAACCTAGGGTGGCTCATTGCCTGGGTGGTATAAAAGGAAAGAAGGAAGGATGGATGGGGTTCTGTTCTTTGGAGAAGTCCAGTCTTGGCCTTCTGTTTGGACATCATCTCTGGCTTCTGGGTCATTCTCTTCATCTTCTGCCTTGGATCCTTCAGTTTCCAGCATAGAGTCTTCAGCCTTTCATCACAGACCCATCGCCCTCCTGATACGGACTTGCATGGGACACTGCAGTGAGCTGCAGCCCCTGGGCTGGACCCTTCAGCCTCCAGCGTGAAGACACTCTCTGCACAATCCCTCATCCCACTCTGGCTGACCATCATAAGCCAATCTGGTAATTTCTTATACATTTGTGTATCTTGTGTCTGTTTCTCTTGTAAATCTCTGCTTAATGCTATCACCATAATTATCACTGACATAACTTCACTCTTGCTTTGTCCGTATCAATACCATTACAGTCATCATTCTTACCACCAAAAACCTAACATCAGTTACTCTGTCTTAGTGCATTATAAACCATCTCACCAACTTATGAGGTAGGACTTGTAATTTTCAGAGAAGCCGCAGATTCTGAGGCTTCCTAGGTCACACAGATAATGACAGGAGAGCCAGAATCAGGACCCTCTTCTACCTGGCACAACCTCCAGTGGCCCTCAACACTGTGCTAGGAGCCGAGCCAAGGGCTAAACATCGCTCACTGACCCAAACCTAGCATTCTAACACACCCATGCCCAGAGGAAGGGAAAGTAGATGACAAAGGAACACAGAGAGAGGCCAAAAAACACAGAAGAAAAAGAGAGAAAACGAAGAAAAGAGAAATCCAAGAAATCAAGAATGCAGACAAAAGATCAGACCAGCAACAGGGTCGTCTCCAATAGATCATGTCTGCCTAGAAAGTCAGAGATAGAACCAAATCTGGGGCACCATCTCTCTCCTTCTTCTTGTCTGTAATAGGCCCCCATCCCCACCCACACATGCACCCAGAAATTAAGCAGTGATCACTGCAACATTCAAAGTGCACACCCGGATGTATTGCTGTTGATGCTCACCTGTGTCTTAAACCATATGCCTCAGCTTTATCCAGTAAATTATTACTTATTCTTCAACATCCAGCCCAATTGCTCCTCTGTGATGACACCTTCCTGATTTCTCCTTACAGAGGTACAAGCCACTCCCTCTCCTCTGTTCCCACAGAGCAAGGTACTCCCTGACCTACCAGCATTTCTAACCCTGGGGTGCAGTTGTCACTTTTGAGCTGCCCACTCCATGACAGTACTGGAGATTGTGAAGAGCAGGACCATTGGCATTTGAGCTTTTTCCCTGAATGTCCACCAGAGGCTGTGCCGTGTGGGAGACGCACTACACACGATCCCTAAGAGCTGCAGCCCTCAAGATGGTTAGATGAAGCTCAAGAAGCAAGGCTGAGCTGGGTCAGTGGTCTCATTCCTCCTCTTTGAAGAAAAGGCATTTCTCAAGACCAAGGTAGCCTCCCCGTCCTCCCCTAGAATCCCAGAAAATCACACACCTACTCACCGTAGGAGCGTCAAGGGTCAGAAGAGGACACGAGACGCTCTCAAGTTGGCCACAAGGATCCCCCTTCCTCTCTCTGTACAACTGATTTCCAACAGATACGACAACCACTGTATGCCAAGTATGTGTTCAGATTCTGTGGACAGACGATTTTAAATTCATGTTAATTCTACAACACCATGGATACGGGGGTCTAGTGTAGAAAAGGACATATGAGTAAGCAAATAAATACGTAAGATCATTTCGGAGACTGTTGAATACAATAAAGGGCAGAAAGGAGTCTCATATCAAAGAGGTATGGAGTGTAGTTCAACAATAGATCACTCACCTAGAATATGCAAAGTTCGGAGTTCAATCCCCAGTGACACACACGTGTGTGCGCGCACACACACACACACACACACGCACATATGTATGTGCACCATCTTAGAGAATAACTAAAGGATAGGAGGGCTGATGAAACTAGGGAATCACGTGCCCTAACAGAAAGATGGTTGCAAAGCTGAAGCCAGGATGCCAAAAAAGTTTTGATGGTAAAGGGAAGAGCAAGTACAAAGGCCCTGGGGCCAGAATAAAATGAGGTTGCTCCTGGAAAGAGGTCTGGAGCGCAATGAAGGAAAAAAACCACAGTGAGAAACGAGGGAAAGGAAAAGACGGAGCTGAGTCAAGCAGAAATCTGAAGCTGACGGTGACAAATTTGACTTTATGCGCAATTGCTATGGCAAGTCAAAGGAAGCTCTTAGGCAGAGGACTCGAACCACCTGACTTACCGTCACAGCTTGGAGACTGGGTCAGTGGGAAGCAAGGCGTTGAGGTGGTTCACCTGAGAGAAGGGGGCAGTTCGTGCCAGGATGGAGGCAGTGATGGAGAAAATGGGTGCGTCCCACCTGTGTTGTTCAGGTAGGACCCCCTGAAATGAGCTGACGGATAGACAAAGGGAAGAGAAGTACCAGAGGCCCTCCCAGGCCGGGGCCCCCGCGATGTGTGGATGGCGGTGCCATCGGTTGGATGGGGGATGAAAAGGGAGCACTATAGTCCCAGGGAAGGGACCAGAGGGGCACCCTCCTTGGAAACCCTCTGAGGGCTGGACTGAGGTTCACCATTAGGTCACCAGGTAACCCGCCAAGCCCACTCCAAAACAAACTCTGCTCTGCTGCTCATTCAGGCTTGTTGGTGGAATGTCACTGCTTTCAGGGTTTGCTCACATGAATAATGCCTTTGAGCTGAAGCCCAGGTTGGAACTGCTGCCATGGATTGGGAGCAGAAGGCTGAATCAATTGGCGGGGAAATGAGAAGGAGCCCTTGGTGGAAACGAAGCGGCTGCCGTGGAAATGACTCTAATTGTTAATCAATGACAACAAGGATTTTAGTCCACCACTAAGAACGGGCTGTGTGATCAGCTGGAGGTGGTGCCAACCAGTGGTCATATTACTAACACTAGTAAGGACTTCTGGGAAAACATCACTCCTTCAGGACAAACAGGTCCCAGGAAAGAGCTGGCATTCAGGTACTGTGGGCATTCACGTCAGTTTATCCTCTGCTTTAATAGAAATTACAGAAATTTGTTCCTGTGCCAGAGTAAGCAGGATAAATGGCCAAGGAGGAAGAATGCTCCAGAAATAACCATCCTTGCAAGGCTGACCTTGACTGGATTATCTCCAAGGTCACCACCAAAATCAAACACATCTGTGATCAAAGGAAACACACTTGATTCCAACAGGTCAAAGGTTTAAAGTGAACAAGCAGGCAGGCTCATAAATCAATCAGTCTGCTGGGGGGACATCTACAAAGGAGTTGGAGAAAAGACAGGAATCAGAGTCTGAGCTTGACTTCCATGTCCATCACATTCTGTCTGAATTAATCACTTTTCTATCACTGGGACTAAATATCTGATACATGCAACTTAAAGGAGGCGAGGTTCACTGTGGCTCACAGTTTAGGGGGGTTTAGTCCATAGTCAGCTGGCTCCAAGGCAGAAGGCACCAAGCACATGGCAGATCATCGTGACGGAAGAAAGATATTCACTGGATGGATCCAGGAGGCAGAAAGAGAAGGAAAAATCCTGGGACAAGGTCACCACCCCCCAATGAAGCCAACATCCTTGCAGGCATCTCTATCCTCATGACCAAAGAGCATACTCCTAGTCTAGGAGAGCAGTACCTTCTTGGCTCCAATCAGGTGTGGCAGGGCTCAACCTGAGTTTCCAGATTTTTTAATATCTCCAGTCAGAAATCTTGATGTCAACTAAAATTATTAAACTGTAATTTTGGCAATAAATTTACAAGATGAAGATATGTTGAATGAGCCAAATAAAACACACCTATGGAGAGTCTGAAGTTGCATGTGTCGCCTGGGTCAAGGAGGCGTATAATTCAGTGACAGGTTTCCTTCTCCCAAGCGCTGTGTTTGTTGAACACCACGCTCACTAATACACTCTCTCGGAGGCAAGCCTGGTCATGCTCCATCTGTGAAAACTGAGCTCAGGAGATAAGCAGACTTTAGCAATGGTCACAGCCGGGAAGGGGCAAAGCAGCAATTTGTAATTAGGTCTCCCCAAATCCAGATACAGCTTTCCCCACTGACGTGCTGCACACCAACTTCTGCGCCTTCTGCATCTCTGGCCTGCAACCTCCCTGCCCAGAGGCAGTCAGAAGCCCTTGTGGCAACTGGACCAGACGCCTCTGCCTGGGTCTCAGCACCCCCAGGCAGGAGTATCTGCTCCCGGCCCTGCCTCCTTTGGCCTTAAGCACAAGGAAGCGCTTAGGGGCAGGATTGCCAAGGTTGCCACAACTCACACTGCCCACGTGTCTGCTAGGTACTAAGGCGAAATGGCTGTTTCCTCACAGACACTTCCATTGGGTGTGTCTACATGCCTGATCTGCACACAGGAGTCACACGTAAGGAAGCGCAGTGAGCCAATGGACAGCACCAAGTGTCCGTGAGGCTCCCCTTCTGTCCCCCCCTCCCTCTGGGACTTCTGGGAGGTGCCGTGCGGGGCATGTCTTGCTCATTGCACCAGTGATGCTGTCAGTGTCTGAGGATGCAAAGGTGTCGCCCCCTCTACTCTCTGTCTGGCAGCCTTTCTTCCTTAATTGAACTGAAAATAAAGGCTGTAGAGGGACCCTAACAATTGTCTTTGACCATGAGCATTATGAGATGAAGGTCATGCACTGGCTGGCCCCAGTACCCAGGGACACACCATTCCTGGGCCCGTGGCCAGGACAGAGTCCCCAGGGGAAGCCAGAAGCACACTGAGGAACATGGGATTCTCAGAGTGACAAGAAGAAGGCCAGAAATGGAGCTGATTCTAGCCACAGTGGCAGGTCCAACTTACGCTTCTTCCATGGTGTAATCTGGGAGAAATCGCACAGATTCACATTCTTCTTTCTTTAAGATATTTACTCTATTAAAATGTCACCTGGAGACTTTTTTTAATCCTGAACTTTTTTCTGATGGTCACATGTGTATATAGTAAATATACTCAAATGTTACTTAAACATGCTCAGTACAAAGTAATTTTACATATTTTAGAAAGAATGATAATCAAGTAAATATCTGTGTTCTCTCAACATAGATTAAGAAGTAGAACATAGGGGTCGAGGAGTTAGCTCAGCGGCAGAGTGCCTGCCTGGCAAGCCCAAGGTTGTGTGTTCAATTCCCAGTACCAAAAAAAAGTAAAAGAAAAGATGGTTCAAGAAGTGGAACATGGCTGGACACGGTGGTGTGGTGGGGCAGGCCTGGAAGGCTGAGGCAGGAAGATGGTAAATTCAAGCCCAGTCTGAGCTACAAAGCAGGACCTTTTCTCAAAAATCAATACTGTGAGAAAGTATAGTACATATTTTAGTCATAGATAACACACAAAATGACACTAATATAACCCTTTCTTTACACAAATGGTGTCGTGTGATGTACAATACTCTGCATCTTGCTTTTTGAATTGGACAATCATAGTGCTGGCGGCTACAGTCCAAGCTCACTGTCTGTGCTCTTAATTTCTGTTAGAAAGTACTCTGATCTTAGCCAGAGAACCCAAAAGCAGGGGCCGCGGTGCCGGCCACACAGAGTGGACAGGAGCGCTGAGACCAGGGCGATAGAGAGCAGGACGTGTGAGGGTTCAGTAAAAATGTCTGCACGCTGGGCAGAGAGATCCTTCAGGCAGCTGCTGCTCCGGTGAGTGATACAGAAAGTCCTACGTGCACATGGGGGGCTACAAACTAATGTCAGTCCCCAGGTCTCCAAGGCGATCCAAGCAATCGCGACACCTCTGTAATCAAAGCATTTAGTCAATTTAGTCACTTACCTTCGCCCAATTCTCATTAAAAACCAGCATAAAGTGCTTACCAAAGCCACTCCAGGCCCTTCCCCACAGGGACCACAGCACACCGTAGCCTCGGGATGACTGAGATCAGGCTATTTCTCCACACTGGTCAAGGTGACATTGACCTTTGGTGGAGGTTTCTCATAAAGTTGGCAACCTGGTCTTTCGCTATATTGAGCTAGTTTCACTCTATATCTGAGGTGACTCTACTGACATAGGACATATGAAAAGTCCTAAGATTAAATGCACACAACCAGATGAGTCGGGAGACAATATACATCCATGAAACCATCACTATAGTCGCTGTCACAAGCGTATTTCCAAAAGCTTCTTCCTACTTCCCTGGTTCACAGATCCACTGGTTTATTTTAACAAACACACAGTATGAGACAGGCCCTCTGTGTTCCTTATGGAGAAAGACACGTTTTGAGAATTGTGCCATCGTACAATTTTGTCACTCTGCGGACACAGTAGAGCCTACTTGCAAAACAACGTACAGTTACAAGGGGGCACACTCTTGTGGACTGAAACCGTACGCTCGGCCCAGTTTTGATCAGAATGGCATGCTGCACACAGCTATACACAGCACAGCACAGCTGACCCTAGACCCCATGTGTGCCTCGAGTGTCTGAAGCCTTCCTTACGCCTAACGGAAACTTTGCAGCAGCACCTCCCTCCTCCCCCTGCAGCCCCTCGGCACCACTGCTCTGCTCTCCACTGGCCTCTCCGGAGCGCTCCCAGAAGTGGCAGGTGTGGGATCATGTAGAATTTGTCCTCTGCACCTGCTTTGCTTCACTTTGCCCATGTTGTCACCAGCTTTCGGTGGGGGCCATGGGAGTAAGATTTTTAAATAGGGAAGTGTTTTACAAAAAGTAACCAACCATGAGCTTATTTTGAATGGTGGGCGTCCACCTCTACAGGGAAGCATACTTTGATGTGGAGCTGGAACTCCTATATTCACTTGGGATGAAAGTGAGACTCTCACCAGCTTCTGTTCCCCAACTTCTCCACCCACCCCGTCCACTTGTCTATATCACACGATTGGCTCTCTGGGTAGATTTTAGCTTACTGAGCACCTCGAGAGTCTTATATGCATTTGGCTACACCCCTGCTCTCAGTAGCTCCAACACAGGACAAAACCAACACCACACCAACACACCAGAGTAACAGCAAATCACTGTCTTTGCTTAGGTGGAAATTCCTGCCCTTAGCAGTTGGGAAATTAAGAAAGACGAGCTCTCTCTGGAGCCCTTCCTCTTACAAAATCTTACCCGCTTCCTGTTACCATGATAGCTCACCGCTCTGTGTGCTGATTTGCCTGTACCAGGTGATAAATATGAGCACTGGGGCAGCTGTCCTCTGAGGGCAGATGCCCTGCAGCACTGCTCCACAGACCTCGGTAGGAGACACAGGAAGGTCAAGGCCGGCTTGAAATCCAGGAGGGCGGCCTGGTCCAACCCGCTTCCCAGAGACGCCATGCTGGCTTTACGTGGCTACATCTAAGCTCCAAAGGGACGCTCTGATGTGGACATGGAATCACAGTATGGAGACACTTCACCCTCCTGTGAGGTCAGCCCACACTCCGTCTCCTTTGGTTACCTACAGCTTCTGCAGCTGATGCTATTAATTTACTGCTTCCACTGCCAGCACTCGCGCCCTCTTGGATGGAGAGCAGGACCTTCAGTCACTACACATGGGTCACCTGCTTCACCAACCAAGGCTGGACCCTTTCCAGCCCCAGAGTTGGTTCCGAGGAAGTTGGCAGGTTTGCACACCAGCCTGAAATTCCACAGTGGTCTTGCTCTACATTTTCCACAAATACTCTTAATGCCATTGGGGGGAAAAGCAAGCAAACAAACAAATGAAATATTTATGCAAATAGGAAGAACACAGAGCCTTTCAAAACAGGCAATTGGTTATGACAAATCCTTGTAAACACCACACCTAAGCACGAAGACTGAGCAGCTTCCTCTAAGGCACAGAGCAAGGAAAGGAGCTCTGCTCTTGCCGCCTTTACTCAGCACGGTCCCAGAAAGCTGAGATGCCACCAAATTTAAGGAGAAAAGGTATGGAAATCAGAAGAAACTCAAACTGTACCTGTGTTCAGATGGCAGAAAATCTCATGGACTCCATAGAAAGTTACTGAGTTTTAAGGAATTAATGTTGCAAGGGTTGTAGGTGCAAGGTCAAAAAATAACATATTAGGTTTTTATACGCTAACAAGTGGAAAACTAAACTTTAAAAAACGAAAACATTCCATCTGCATATGGGCAACCAGCAGTCACAGACTCGCTCCAGCTAGGCTGACTCAGCAACATCACCTATGAAAGGACAAAGGCAGGGGCCGTGCAGAGGGACGTTCCTTTCAAAGTTAGACTATCAATATGCTATGCTTATGCTGCCGAGTCAGAAAGTGGAATTAGACATATGCAGTAAAATCTTATGGACAGAACTGATTTTAAAGAACAGAGAGCACGAGTTAGTGGAAACTATCCGTTTGGCTAAAGTTCCACTTCTGTAAAATATATAAAAGAGTAGATCTGAAAATTTAGAATAATAACATATATTTCATAAGTGATGACTATGAAGAGCTTGAAAACAGTTCATTCCTATAGTTTATAGATTAAAATATCCCTAAGCCCAAGGAAAACCCCTGTAGTTCAGGGTATATATCCTCAGTCTTCTGCAAGTGCAAAGACACTGGGGTTACACAAACACAGCCCTAGGACTGACTCCAGGCCTCGACATCTTGAGCATTTCGGGGGGAGTTACATTTAGCTCACAAGTGAAATGACATGCTGAATACCATCTGGGTCGAAATCAAATCAGAATCCATATAATGTTCAATTAACCTGAGGTCTCCAGCAGTTCTTTTCTGGGCAGAAATTCAATGGGAGGGATTTTGTGGCTCTTATAACCTTATAGTGTGTGAATATTCCTAAGTGAGGGGCTCTTCTTCAGAGGAAATGAAATGCTCAGTCTCCAACTAATGAAAATCCAATAATTCAGTCATTTCTGTTACTTGGCTCATTGTGTTGGTCACAAAAGCCTCCAATTCCCTTACTGGGCAGACTTCTCAAGCTGAACGCTGACACTTTAGATCAGCTGTTAATTTTGTAAGAGATTCCCTATGCGTGCAGGAAGTTTAGCAGCCTCCCTGGCTTCTACTTGCTAAACTCCGGCAACATCGCAGAGTCCAGATTCCTCAGGGCCCAAATTCCCCTGATTAGTACCCTCGGTCTAGGATAACTATTCTAAATTGTATTACATCTAAGTGCACAGCTACTTATGTGGGTGAATCTAACTCTCCTTTTGGCTGGTGGTGTCCAGTGAGTCACTCTGGAAACACTGTGCATGGGATTGTACCCATGTCTCCACCTGCACAGTTTGGGAACACAGCTGTGAGCACAGGTGTGGGTCCTTCTCCCCAGGACTTGCACTGTAGAGAAGAGACAAGGAACAAGTTACTGACGGTGAGCGTGATAGCTGAGGCCCCTCTAATCCTCTTAGTGCCCGACTTCTCGGTGGATGGTAAGAGTCCTGAGCAGATCCTGCACCCAGTTCTTGCCTTATTTCTGAGCAGATACAGTGGGTCTCACTCACAGGTAGGAGCATTTCACCCACAGCACACAACATTTTGCCATGACCCATGCAGCTCTTGAGGTTCTTGGGGTGAAGGACCGCAAGAGGATGAGAAAATACAGATGAGATAGAGCTGGACTCAGGTGGAGCTTACCCTCCTGATGGGAGAGAAGGACCTGCTCCCCCACTGCAGCACCTTCGTTTATATATGCCATACACTCCCAAGAAGAGCATCAATTTCAACCTCGCTGCCTAGCGACTCATTTGCCTGGCTGGCCTGGGCCCCTTGCGTTCTTATTTACCTGGCTTGTTTTGGGCTCTCCGTGTTTTCAGGGCTGGCCGTGCTGTGGCCCCACACGTGTGATCCATCTCCAGCTTCAAGCGCTGCCAACAACCCTTGAGAGCCCAGCCCAAACAGCAGCCGCAAACTCCTCTATTCACATTTCTCTCTACTGTGCTGTTAGGGAGTTTTTCAGGTTGATTCTGCATCCACTTTATCTGCAAAGTAGCTGTTTTTCTAATTGTGTTCATCCTTCAGACTTCAGGTCATTTTTCATCTCTTGGAAGCCTGTGGTTCATCGCAGCTCTCTCATTGGCCATTTTGTAAAGTCCTGTGTTTGGATTCAGCCAATACCTCCACTACCTTGTACCAAGATAATTTAGACATTTTCCCCACCAGATGATCAGCTTCTCAAAGCCAGAAGGGCCTGATCTGTCAGTGGATGTCTACATAGATCCCATAAAGAAGCCACCAAGAAATACTTCCTGAACCATATGTCCATATATCCTATAAAGAAGTTACCCTTAAAAGCTTCTTAAGCCCCCCAAATTTAAGAAAAAATGTCAGCTCTCTCTTCAGCCCTTTTCTTGGTGTGACTTTGGATCAGAGCTCTCTACCTGACCTGAGACAGTCTTGTCCTGTGAGCAAAAGTCAAACATTTATCATGAAAAGTCACCAAAAAGAGCATTTGACACCTTGGCATTAGCTAACCTATTTACAAGTCCACAGAGATAAGGACAAGATAAAGGGCAGAAGAGTGGTGGTGTAGAGTAGTGACAGGAGATTTTCCAGGGGGCCAGTGTAGTGGTGGATACATTGTGTCAATCTGAGAAGTTTAGAAGTTTAACTAAGAGACTCGGCAGGATCCTCTCTGTGCAAGAGGAGGCCAGGGAGATGGTGTGAGGGCTGCACCTGTCCTAGGGCAAGTAACCTGCATGCAGTGTAAGGAAGGGAAAAGGCTTGTTCTTCCCCCTTTTTGCTCCGGCTGCTTTTGCTGTTTCTTCCACCACCATGACCTGTTGCACCGTGCCACCCTGCCTTGGAGCCAGCTGAGTATGGACTGAAACCTCCACAAACTGTGAGCTAAATAAACCTTTTCTCCCTTAACTTTGGCCTTGGATACTCCATCTCAGCAATGAAGGACAAGTAAGCAAGACAACGGGACTTTAGGTGTGATCTCAGCATTTGAGAAACATCAGGAACAACGGCTTTGGGGCAGGGAGCTTTGGTAGACCAGTGCTGGTCTATCGATATTCAGTGTTTTAGTGACACGGTGACTGGTTAGCATGCATGAGTCCTTGAGCTCAATCCTCAGCAACAAAAAGGAAAAAAAAATTAACAAAGGTCCAGAGATGGCAACAGGTGGTCATGGTCAAGGAGTGCACATATACATGAACAAACACACATGCACACACACACACATACACACACACATACATATATACACACATGCACACACATGCACACACTCACATACACACACATACACACACATGCACACACATGCACACACATGCACACACATACACACACATGCACACACACATACACACACATACACACACATGCACACACTCACATACACACATGCACACACACACACATACACACATACACACATGCACATACATACACACACATACACACACACATACACACACACATACACACACAGACACACACATACACACACACACACATACACACACACATACACACACAAGCACCCGCACATTCCTGTACACACCGCCACACAAACACCCATACTAAAAATGCAGGTGGGGACACTGTTAAGGGCAGGGAGTTAGCAAGTGCTGACTGCAAACCGCCCATGGGCACATGCAGGAGACCATGTCCATCAGAGGACAAACCCTTTTGGTAAAACCTTGCACAAACCATGCAGCAGCTGCATTCTCCAGACACCGTCACTGCGTTTCTCTGCTCGGGCAGAGACCAACAGCATCCGGCCGACCCCCACCACAGATTAAATCAGGATCCCTGCTCTGCCAAAGGAGCTGAGTGAGGTTCAGGCTCCCAGCCAGTGTGCTTTCATGTTCTGACCACAGTCCTGGAAGTCAGGGTTTTTAATTTCGTTTCTCTGAGTATCCTCCAAGTGCCCCCCAGTGACACATGATGAAATAGGCTTAGAAAAGTTAAGTGATGTCCCCAAGCCATCATGGTTAATAAGTAGTGAAGCCAGGATTCCAAATGCTTCTGACTTCACAATTCATGTTCTTTCCACTTGACAGTGCCGCCCTGGGACCAGAACTGTGTGCATGTCAAGGTTTATTTCCCCACCACAGAAAACTAGAGATGACAAACTTTCAGCAGGATCAACTACTCATTCATCTCCCTCCTCACAACAGGGTGATTAGCATACAGT
Organism: Dolichotis patagonum; assembly: GCA_004027295.1. Classification (NCBI taxonomy): domain Eukaryota; kingdom Metazoa; phylum Chordata; class Mammalia; order Rodentia; family Caviidae; genus Dolichotis; species Dolichotis patagonum. The sequence goes on along the minus strand of PVJX010007388.1, from coordinate 21,051 downwards.
GAACAAAGTTTACAATTGCAATAATTCTGAAAGTGCTGTGGAACTTGTCTCTCTTTCCTACCGATAGGGAATCCAGACACACTCTAGCACCCAAGAGTAGATGGAAATGAATGCATCAGTGCTCAACAGCTTCAAAAGTATTGTTCATTGTGCAGAGCAATTTGCAGCATCTAACTAACCTATGTCTTCCTGGTGCAAACTAAAAGGGAATAGAGGTGAAGAGAGGAAGAATGATGAAGGAGAAGGAGGAGGAGAAGAAGAAGAAAAAAAGAAGGAGAAGGAGAAGGAGAAGGAGAAGAAGAAGAAGAAGAAGAAGAAGAAGAAGAAGAAGAAGAAGAAGAAGAAGAAAAGAGGAGGAGGAGAACAGAGAGAAAGAGACAGAGAGAGTGAGAGAGAGAATGTCCCTAGAACAGCCCAAAATACTCTGACCTTGAATTTTTTCCTGAGCAACCATATCTACCTCATTTTCCAACCTGAGCCACAGAGTTATCTTTGGAGAAATTTCCTAAGTGCAAAGAAAAATAACTATAATTTTACATGTCTTTGGGTAGCCAGCTGTCTTCCGCCCATCCCAAGCCCTTGCCCTTGTTTTTCCCCAAGTGGGTGGGCAAATAAAAGTAAAAGAGAGGGGAGCTAACTTACCTCTTCCAACTGTTGCAGGCAAGTGCATTAGATGAAAATATTATAGACACTCAGACAGGGCTGGGTCCTCAAAGAAGCCAGTGCAGAAGCCCAGATACCTTGTAACTGTGGGCTAGACAGACACCTCCTGCTGTGGGCCAGTCCTCAAGACAAAAGATCAAACAAGTAACCCACATCCTAAGGACTGATATTCTAAGCAGGTCTCTATCACCCTTAGGAAGCCAGGAGTCGCCATGCCAACCCCCTACCGAAAGAGTCAGAGTCACTGCTCTTTAAACATGCCAGCTTGCTATGTGACTTTCTTCGGTTCATGATTTGTCCCCAATTTAATCAGTTTTACCTGAGCAATTAATCTTACTGGTAAACCACAGCTCTGTCCCACCTCATGCCTGCCTGCCTTGAGAGTTTCCGTGTTTTCCACACCTCGGACCTGTCTCACCTCATGGTTCATACTCTATAAACGTTCCTAGAAAAGATAGGCCTTGGCAACCTGCTCAGGACCCCTTCTGTCTCTGTCTCAAACAGAAGCTTTCTTCCTCTCAATAAATATACTCTGCTCTTAACCTCTGTTGTTCCTAAAATTCATTCTTCGATTTTGGAGAACATGAGCTCATATTGGACACAGTAGGACGGGAGTTTCATTCCCTATATCACAACCTTGATATATTTATTTCCCTTTATTTCTGCAAACTACAGGAATGTCAGCCCAAACAGCCAGGGAATGGAGAGGTTACAGGTTCATGTCTGAAAAGCTGACCGTACCTTCAGAGACGCTCAGGCCCATGGCAATGTCCACTTTCCTAGTACCTTGGCTAACAACTGCATTGCCGCGAACAGCACAGCGAGAGTGGGCTTCTCATCAGGAATGGACGGCAGGACTTGGACCTCAGGGTCAAGCAGTCTCCACAAGCTCTGGGCCCCTGCAGCCATGACTGACTCCTTGAGAACCCTCTCTCCCCTCCCCAGCTGTGTGTGTGTGTCTGTGTGTGTGTGTGTCTTTGTCTCTGTCTCTGTCTCTGTCTCTCTTTCTCTTTCTCTATCTCTCTGTCTCTGTTTCTTTGTCTCTCTCTATCTCTCTGTCTCTCTCTGTCTGTCTTTCTGTCTCTGTCTCTCTCTGTCTCTCTGTCTCTGTCTGTCTCTCTGTCTGTCTCTGTCTCTCTGTCTGTCTGTCTCTCTCTGCCTCTCTCTCTCTCTCTTCACATCCTAGCAAATACAACCTATCTGAATTCATCTGAAGCCTGCACGGTGCCCCCTGAGGTCCTATGCCCCAGGATCATCCAGGCTGGTTTTAAATCACTGGGCTAAAAGATGCAGATGGCCTAATCTCACTCATTTCTCCACTGGAAAGTTGTGCCATTTGTTCCTAAGACATGCTGAGAATCACATTCAAAATGTGATTGAACACCACCAGCCAGGAATGGCTATTACGCTTAACAGACTGATTAGCAGGGGCAGGGAGCTTCGACGTGTGCTCGGGGTAAATGGGATGTTTTAAACTGCGCAAGCTGGTCTATCTCCATTTTGTTCTTAGCGCCATGGTTTGTTACACATATAACTAATAATGCTAAATGGTGGAATGTCAGACTTCCACTCTTAATAGCCTCATTTAAATTAAATTTGTATTTATTGTCCTTCTAATTATTTTTTCAGCATCTGACCGGGACACTTCTCTTTGCCACGGTGAAATGAGTATCTTGCTACCACAGAGCTAATTAAAATATACCAGTTCTGGAGAAGTCAGAATGATTGCTTGAGGGAACCTGCCAAAAGACTCTAAGCTGTAGCCTAATTTTCTTCCTAAGATCCCATTTTGAAAGTAGTTTACAAACCTCAATCCAGTCACTTAATCGTACGTTTAACTGTAAGCCCACCCCCGAGATGGGCAGAAATCCTTGGTGAGTCCTCCGTTTATGCATCTGTCCAGATTTGCATAAAAACACTTGTCTCTTGAAGTTCACACAGGACCTACAAGACACCTCTGAGCGAGCCATTCACCTTCAGCAAACCGTTCCCTGAGCACATGGAAGGAAAATTCTGAGCCTGGAGCCAGGGACGGTACATGGCAGTAGCAGGGTACCCATTCCTGCAGCGCACGCAGACACGTCAGTTACTGCAGGGTTCACGGGCTGGTTCTGACTGCTCCCAAGCCCAGCCTGCCCTCAGACCTTGCAGTGCAAGTGGAGGGGATGAACTCTCCCCATGGGGACAGGAGAGAGTACAGGGCCTCCGTCTAGCCAAGGAGAGCACCCCATCAAGCTGGCAGAGCTGCCCAAGAGATGCTGTGGGGGCAGAATGTCTCGTGAAGGTTGCTTAAAAGGACGTTTAAGGAACTGTACATAAACAGCACAAAAGTTTTCTGGGATTTGAAACTACAGGAACGGGAGCTGGAATTCCCAGGGCTTGGTCCATGAAGGGGACTTGTCCAAAGATGAAGCCAGGAGACGGAAGCAGAGCTCAGTGAGATGTGAGCCCAGATGGAACCAGCCAAGACCCTGGATCAGGTCAGGGCCGGGATGCTTTGTTTTCTTGGTTTTTGTCATAATACAGTCTTTATTTTCTAGAGCAGTTTTGGTTCTCAGAAAAATCCACAACATTCACCAAAAGCCTCATGTGTGCGGAAGGAGAATGGATCGCTCTGTTCATCAGAGGGCTCCTCCGCTGAGCTTGGACCCTGAGGTGGTGTTAGGTGGTGGGCTGGCTGGAGGCCGTCGTTGGCAGTGGTCTGGAAGCTTCTCTACTGGTCCCTGGCTCCACCTTTCACCCTCTGCTTCCTGGCTGCTCTGGGGTGGGCAGTGAACCCCTCTCCTGCCTTTCACCACGCTGTCTCTGCCTGTGAGCCACCCAACCATGGCCTCAGTCAGGACCTCTGCTCCTCTGGGTCGTGAGTACCAGGTAGGGCACCCACAGGAAAGTGAGTGATACGCGCTGCAGCCAGTAACACCTGGTTTTTGTTGCTGGTTTTTATGTTCGTTTGTTTGTTCAAATACTTAATGTTTTTAGAGCAGTTTTAGTATCACAAAATAATTGGCAGACAGAATCCTCACACGTTACCTACTCTTCCCACACTTCTCTCTCTCTCCAAAACAACCACACTGGATTGGTACACTTGCTACGACGGATGAACTGGAGCGACACACCACCAGCGCACCGTTTATATGAGAACTCTCTCTTGGTGGTGGCCCTGCATCTTCCAGGCCTTCCAGAAGTTCAATGACATGTAATGTCATACAGTTTCACGTTCCTCTACACACTATCTGCTCGTTCTTCCCCCCTCCATCCCCTTAGCCTCAAGCAACCCCTGCTTTCTTTAATGTCTCCAAGGCTTTGCTTTTCCCCAAATGTCGAGTAATTGAGGTCACACAGTATGTCTTCATTTAAAGTGTTTCCTTGTAGATATATACAGCTGGGTATTTTCCAAGCCATCCTAGAGTTTCTGTGTCCTAATGGGTAAATTTTGAGTTAGATTTTGTGTGTTAAGTTAGCATTCGGGTTTCCTATTTTATCCTTTGTTGTGTTTCCTGTTTTGCCTTTGTTGACTAATTAAACGTCTTGAGGGAATCAACAACCAAACATGTGGGCCTGGAAGAATCCGGACAGGCAGGAACAGATGGACCCCTGGAGATCTGATTGGTGCTTCAGCCACACTGCTCTGTTTGTCTCTTGCAGGGAATGTCGCACCAGCCCTTCCTCGTTCTTATCACAGAGTAGATGGGAGACAAGAAGGCAGGGGATCACGTAAGTCATCTCAGAGTGCAGGCTCTGCGTGGGCAAAGGAGTGTTTTTGCTCTTTGTGTTGGCCAAACCAAGGGGCAGGACTGAAATGAAGATTAAGTGGCCCGGATCCACCCCTGGCCTCTAGTAGAAGAAGTGACAAAGAAGCCACCCAATGGTTCTGTACCCAAAAACCAGACACAGACAAGCATACCACATACCCAGTGGGTGCTCAGAAACACCTGCAAAATGCACACCGAGGAGCGTTGACTTAGAAGGGAAAGTGATGGTGAGCACTCCGCTCAAAGTTCCCCCCAGTAAGAGTTTGGCACGTGGTCATCGTTACTTCTGACATTACAAGGAATAATAATTTAATATCACCAAAGGCCTCATGTTCCCCTCCAATGGCGGTCATTCCCAGGAGAAAAACAAGACATACCCTAGGCACACCTCTCTTGACTATGGTAAGAAGGACTGATTTTTTTCCTCCATACCAGGCACATGGGTAGATTCAGATGTCACTGGAGCTTTGCTGTCCAGTGTAGATGCCTGTCATGTAGGCCTGTCTAAATGTGAATTAATTAAATAAAATAAAATCCAGTCCCTCCTTTGCACCAGCCACCTGCTAGTTTCTTGGTACTCACACAAGGCTCTTGGCTACCACATTGGCAGGGCTGACGTAGAGCATTTAGGTCGCCCGCAGCACTGCCCTGGTATCGTTGGAGGCATTCATTTGCCTTTTGCATCACCTCTGGGCAGCTTGGGAACACAGGACACAGTAAAATTCCCACAGGTATTTACGTGAGCGAGTTGGTGTCATTCAGTATCAGCATCCTGTATTTACATCACAGTGTGTTCTGCTTAATATTTGGGGAAAGGTAAGGGTAACAAAGGGCATAAAAATATAAGAAAAAGCATGGCATATACTATAAAAGAATGAAATAGGTTTTGAACATAGCAATAAAACGACTTGATATGGAAAGCTGTCGACAAGCTTCCGCTTCTCATGCCCACGGCTCTCGGCTATAATGAGCTCAACTTGCTTGCACGTGCATCTCTGTGGAGAGAGCCCGGGGACTTGCCCTCATTTCACAGAGCATGTTGAGACTTGGTCGAAGTGGCACGAAATAATTTGTGTGGAGCATCGTAAAACCTATCTTCCTCATCACACACATTTTCATTTGCGGCTGGGAGGCAGAGGGAATGAGGGCCACTTCAGAAGAGCCTTAGCACTTACAATTGGACTGGGGAACATTGCTCTAATTCTGATTTAAAATCTGCTCTCTCAGAACCAAGCTCTCATCTACTCCTTGCAAATGGTAATTTATGTCTTAATGGCCTGAACGCTTTACCTCCTCCTGTTTTTTAAATCAAATTCAAATCCATATCCCCGTCTTTAGAATACCGTACATTTTATTTTACTTAGTGGTGGCCACATGAATTACAAAGTCTCAAACTGAAAAGCAATCATCTCTTAATTTTTGAACTTTATTAGAAAAATACTGAGCCAACCAGCTGCGAAGTGATACAATTATTGTAATTTATGGAACGTGTTCTTTCTGTCTTACTCAACCTGCTTTCCTGCCCTAGAAGAGAGAAATCAGCTGAATTACCTAGATAAGAGGACTAACTGTGTTCACCTTTTTTCTTTCTCAATGAAGTCTTTAATTTGGGATGAGACAATCTATTTCTTATTGAAATTAATTTTTATTTGACTTTGGGAAGCTTAAATGCATTTGATGTTTATCAATGCCAATCACCTATTGAGGCATTTGGTAAAATTCAAGCCCAACTACAAATTCATATTTTGGATTTTATTTTCTCTTTTTCAATGCATGTTATAACTTTGCAGGTTATAGTGATACAGGAGAAAGAAACTCCTGGCCCATTAGACGTCCACTATGAGTTCGTGTTCTCTAAAATTGAAGAATGAATTTTAGGAACAATGGAGGCGAAGAGCAGAGTATATTTATTGACAGAAAGAAAGTTACTGTCTGAAAGAGACAGAGGGGACCCAAGTGGGTTGCTGAGGACCCTGCTTTCTTTAGAGATTTGTTTTAATTTTTTTATTTTAAAGAGGATAAAACAGAATAAAACCAATTAAAACAAACCAGTGTAAAAGGTACATGTCTAAAACCATTACAGAATCAATAGTAGTTACCATAATGCCTTTTGACATCTTCAAAATAGCTTCAGATAACCTCGGACATAGTAAAAATCAAACAGAACACAATAGAATAGCAACCATAAAAACAAAACAGTGAATGCAACACATGACTTCAAAACAAGCCAACAGTAAAACCAAAATTATTACCATAATGTGTCTTGCTATCTTTGAAATACCTGCTCCTGCGATTGGATTTGATATAAACAAAACAAAAGAGTAAAACCCAAACCAGCAAAACAATGGACATGACATAGGACTTCCAGAACAAGACCACAGGGAATCAACATGGCTGCAGCCCTCAGAAGGAGAAGCCCCCGGATGTCACACTGTACCGCTGTCCTCTGAATCCATGATCAGACCTCTGGCCCTAGACCTGCAGTGCTAGTGACCACCAGAGTGCCACAGGCACCGACTGTGCACTTCACCTCCGCAGCTGTCGTCACGGCCTGTGTCCCTCCCCATGACATGGTCACTTATGGCCTGCGTGGGAGGGGTTGGGACATGCTTCTTGTTTGCGAGCCCACTACTGGAAGGGGCCGGGGTCTGGCTGGTCCAGTCCAGCTGGGGTGTACTCACGGCACTGCTTCCTAGGCTGGGCTTGCTGATGTGTCCTTTGTTCTCTCTACCCCCATCTGCGAATGGCGCTGACTCCCGGGCACAGGCTGGGGTCGGGCTGGTCCAGTCCGGCGGTGCGTACGTGAAGCTGTTCCCAGACGCTTCTTTGGGGATTTTTATTGGGCTGAACCACCAGGTGAGGTGGGTTCAAGGTGGGGAATAATGGGAACTCAAGGTGGGCATGAGGTGGCACAGAACCATGATCAACCAATAAGATTAGGAGAGCAATTATTCTGGTAAAATTGATTAAATCAGGATCGAACAGGGAGGCGAGTCACTTAGCAAATTGAATGAATACAGAACAGGGCCTTTGGCTGTAGGGGGTTGGGATGGTGACTCTTGGCTTCTTCAGGGTGACAGAGACTTATTTGGAATATCAATCTTTAGGATGTGGGTTTATTTGTTTGATCTTTTGTCTTGAGGTCTGGCCCAAAGCAAGAGGTGTCTCTCTTCTCCAAAGTTACCTGGTATCTGGTCTTCTGCACTGGTTCCTTCAAGGGCCCAGCCCTGGCTGACTGCCTGTAATATTTCTAACTTACTCAGCTGCCTGTAACACCAGGAAGCAAGGATAAAGGACAAAAGAAGAGTATTTGTGCATGAATTCACGTAGGGGACAGAAGGTCAAGGGAAGGTCAGGCCACTCTGTTACATGACTGACCTTAGGACCTATCCAAGGGATAAACCAGAGTATGGGGAGGAGAGGGCCGGAGCACCTGGACTTGTGACCCTGTACACCATCTTTTAATCTCTATGCATTCTGGGAGGTTCTGGGCTCCTGGCTCCTAAAGTCCCCTATCTCTGTACGTCCATCTTATACATATGCCTGGCCAACACCCCCACAGGACATTTTATGGAATTTTGATGGGGCTATAATGTAAAAGAATCAACTGTTTTCAACTAGTTTTTGACCAAGCTGCAGTGGCAGTTCAGAGAAGAAACAATGTCCCTTTCCACAAGTGTTGCTGGACAGTTGAATGTCCATGTGTAAGACATGAACTTTGATCCATGGTCTGTAACATATGCAAGAATCAATGCAAAATGGATGTGGTTTTCTTACTGTTGTGAAAATTTAGATCATAAAACTTCTTGGGTAAAAGGGAAATCTTCTTTTTAGTTTTAAAACAAAAAAAGAATAAAAATGATACAGAATTTCAAAACAAAATAATAGGAGATTAACAATGGTTAACATACTGCTTATTAACATACTTAACATACCGTTGTTTTCAAAGTAGTTGCTCAGATTACAAAATGCAGGCATAAAAAATGATCAGACAATGAAAGCACAAACCATTCTTTTTGGTGACTAACAGAGATTAGTAGTACCATTGATCTATCTTGTATACGTATCTAATGTCTTCCCTTCTTTCTTTTCTCCTTTCCCCCATTCCAACTGTTCTTTACTTTTGAGCAGTTCTTCCCCTTTCACTTTCACAATAGCTATTGTACATTTTGGACCTTATTTACTCTTTTTTTTTTTTGCAAGGGAGACTCTATGATGTTTACACTTGTGAGTTTGATTTATTTCACTCATGGGTATGATATTAATTTGCATTCATTTACCCATAAAAGCCTCAAGTGTATCTTTCCTTATAGCTGAGTAGTACTCCTTTGAATAAAAGTTTCACATCTTTTTTATCCATTCTGCAGTTGATGAGCATTTGGGTTGTTTCCAAAATTTAGCTATTACAAACTGTGCTGCTATAAACGAGATCTTTGTGAACCAGGGTTAGGCTAAGTTTCCTTAATGAGCATGATCCATTTCTAAAACTTGATAGTTTCGATTTTATTAAAACAGAAAATTTTGGGCCAGGGATTTAGCTCAGTGGTGTAAGCACCTGCCTAGCAAGCACTAGGTTGTGAGTTCAATCCCTGGTACCAAAACAAACAAACAAACAAACAAAAAACCCAGAATATCTCTGCTCTTCAAAAGACTGAACTGCACACAAAATGAAAACCCATACTGCAGGAAAGCATTTTACATTTCACGATTTATTAGTCTGTAAATTCTAGACAATGTAAGTGTATCTACTGGATAGGAAGCAGATTAATTTGTCTGAAGCTGGTGAAGTGTGGGAAAAGGAAGCAAGAAAGTGAATGTGGGGGAGACCTCAGTGGAAAGGGGGGGATTTGGGTGTGAAGGGTACGATCACTGTCTTCATAGTGATGTGGTTTCATAGGTGCATACATCTGTCAATATTAAACTTTATCAGTTATATCTTTAAACACCTTTAATTTATTATATGTCAACTATGCTTCAGTTAAGACATTGGAGGGAGGGATTATGCTAAATAAAAAAATCAGGTGCAGAAGGCTTTAAACTACAATTTAATTTTATATGTCTCTCTGGTACCATCAAAACAATTCGGATGGAAATGAGATCAGTGATTGTCAGAGGTTGGAGGTTGGAGGAGGCTGGCCACAAATAGGTTAGGATGGTATATTTAAGATACAGGAAACATTCACTATCTTGACTTTGGTGTTATTTTATGTTATGGTTTGTGTCTGATTGTGCCTCCAAGGCCTCATGGCGTCATGGAGGGGGGACAGGTTTTTTGAGGTAGGTAATCCAGAGTCTGTGATTGATTCATTGTCTAGCTTTGGCTGTGAGTGCTGCACCCACCTTGAGACAAGTGGTCTGCATATAATACAATAGAGGAAAAGAGGCTTGCTCCTCCCTTTCTCCTCCCTTTACTCTGGCTGCTTTTTTTGTCTTCCGCCACCGTGAACTGGTGCCCTCTGCCACACCACCCTGCCTTAGAAGCAGCTGATTACAGACTGAACTGAAACCTCCACAAACTGTGAGCTAAATAAATCTTTCCTTCCTTAATTTCTGGGCATCAGGTATTTTGTCTCAGCAACAAAAGAAAAGTAGCTAAAACACTTTATGACTGTATTCATGGGTCAAAATTAATCAAACTGAGCACTAAATATGGATGCGTTTATCTGTAGTACCTTACAACTCCTCAAACCTTTTTACAAACAGTGAAAATGGACATCTTCTAGGACATATTCTAGTGATCATCAGATACATACTAAGATCTCTAATTGGGCAAGAACACTGTTTGCAGAGGGAAGGAATTTCATATAAACTGGGCTACAATTCACACTGAGAACTATACAGCTCTACAGGGCAAAGCAATGGGCTTCCCTCGCCTGGGTGATGATTAAAATGTGCCTTTCATGCTTTGCAGCTGTCTTTGGTGACCCTGCAGAGGGGGCTTCGTTGGACTGAAAAAGAAGAGAAACAAGTATTCTGGAGCTGTCATGCTGGGCTGGAAACATCCTTATCCTGGCTGACCAACGCAGAAAGTGTCTCCAAAATAGATAAAATTTGAGATTGCATCTCCTAGCATGGAACCCGCCTAGGTGTGTGAGAGTTCTGACACTTCTCTTCTCTGAACTCATCAGTGAAAAGGCACAGCATGGACTGATGGATCCTGAGTGGCCTCTGAGACAGCTGGTCTGTGGTCTCAGGTGAGACTGTGAACTGCACCTCAGGGTCATCAGGAGCTGCTGAACGCTGGCTCTGGGGCTGCCCAAGCCAGGGCTCAGGGGCAGAAGGAGAAGCAATGCCAACTGTTGGGTGCGTGTGTGAAGCAGTTAGGGAGTGGAGCACAGCCTTTCCTGGAGTCTCCAGTGCCCACTGCCTGTGCAATTACTAGATCTGCCGAGAACACTGCAGCCCTAACCAATGGTATCTCAGGACACAGCAGCGCAGGGGCCCAACGTGTAAACCACGGTGGTCCATTCGCTGCAGCAAGCTTTCAGTTGATTTGTACCCATCAGAAGGCAGGAGGACTCTTAGGGTTACACTCTGCAAGACAGGCTACTCAGCTAGCTTGCCCAAGTAGGACCAAAGATAATGCAAAGAAGCAGATAGGCTCTCAGACCTGGCACTCATGCATTAGCTGCCATGCCAGAGGCAGAATGTCAGGGTGGTGCCAGACCAGCCAAGGCAGGGACAAGTGTGCCTCCAAAGCTGCCTTCATACCCATCAAAGAGGACATCACAAGGCTCACTGCTCAAGTGTTCCTGAGCCACTAAATTACTGGGTACCATTTGGGTCAGTGGAAAGATGGCACAGCAATTTCACGCAGGAAGGATTGCAAACTACCTTCAGACGTTCACATCCAATCTCAATAGACTAAACTCCAGTCTGTGCTCATGTCCAGGTGTTACAGGCAGCTGAGTTAGTTAGAAATATTTGTGGCAGTCAGACAGGGCTGGGCCCTCCAAGAAGCCAGTGCTGAAGACCAAGGAGACAGACACCTCCCCGCTGTGGGCCAGATCTCAAGACAAAAGGTAAAACAAATGCAACCACGCCTTAAGTATAAACATCAGGGATTGCTATTCTAAATAAGTACTGATCACATTGAGGAAGCCAGAGGAGAGTTAACCCAAGCCCTTACCAACAGAGACCCTATTCTGTATTCATGTTCACTTGCTACATGACTCATCTCCCCATTTGATTTCAATTTAATCCATTTTACCTGGGCAATTACACTTAGAATCTTGTTGGTTGACCATAGTTATATCCCACCTCATACCCGCCTGCCTTGTGAGTTTCCATTTTTCCCCATTTTGGACCCGCCTCACCTCACGGTTTTCCTCTATAAAAGTCCCTGGAAAAGGCAGGGTCCTTGGAAACCCACATGGGACCCTTCTGTCTCTCTCTCAGACAGAAAATTTCTTTCTCTCAATAAATATATTTTACTCTTAACCTCCATTGTTCCTAAAATTCATTCTTTGAATTTAAAGAACAGGAACTCATATTGGACATCTAGTAGGTTGGGACTTTCATTCCCCTATGCCACAAGGACATTGGCAGACATGTCTTCTCTTAGTATGCAGAGGGCCTTTCCATGTGCCTGACAGAGGTTTTCCATTCAAGCATCCCAGCTTCAAAAGAATCATGAAAGGGGAAGGAAAAATGACTGAAAAAATGACCAAAAAATCACTGTCACCCTCCAGGTATTTTGATGTCATTCAATGTCACCTCTAGGTGGAAAGAAGAATCAAAACATTTAACATGTCACAGCTACACCCAAATCGACTAGCTACACATGGTAGATTTTTCCTTCCAGCAAGACTTACAGGGGAGATATTCAGAGTGACAGCTGGCTCGGGTGGAAGGAGGGCTTGACTTGCAATGGTGTCTCAGCTGGACAAAAATGTGTCCTTCTCTCTCCCTTAATGTATTCTCAATGAGGAGGAACACTTAGAAAAAATGAACTCTAATCAGAGAAACAGATTAACAGAAGAGGGAGGGAGAGAAGGAGAAAAAAAGGCTTGGGGGGGGGAATCTCAAAAACAAAGATCTACTTAAAAACTGTCAAAAGAGGTAAATGATTTTGTGCCTTTGTTCTCAGTCCATCCAGAGGGGAGTTAATTGTCCAAATAAAACCAATCTTCCTTGTTATTTTCTAAAATGACATTACCCCCATAGGGCCTAACAATGGATTACAAAAACCCATCTCATATTTTCCTACTGTAAATTTGTACTTTACTATAATAGTAGCCATCTGTGCATTTTGGTAGTTGCATTTTTTGTTTACCCACTTGAGACCAGGGAATGCAAGGTGTGTGCACCTGTGCAAAACTGTCAAACTGGAATTTTAACCTACATAATCCTCCATCTAGTTTTTGCATGTCTGCCTGAGCAAAGCAGGGGTCAGGACTGGGGGGAGTGTTAAAATACACCCACGTTTTCTGTTATGGAAACCTGTGCTTTACCACAATGGAGTGTGGGTGTGGCTCGCCTAAGCTGGGTGTGGGGACAGCAAGACCCCATTTGTGTGTTCACTCACGTGGCAGACAACCAATGACAAATAGTATATGTCAGAGTTTTATGGCTCAGTAGAGAAGCAAAAGAAGAGAAAGTGGCCTTTTTATTAAGGACACGGAGAGAAGCCCACAACATGAAGGGACTTGGCTTTCTCCTCCACCCAGATACAGAAGGACAGAGGGTTATATGATGTCTGATCGGAAATGGCATATGCATCTGGCAATGATGACATGTAAGGAACTGATCTGAACTTTTTTCAAGAGCAAATAGGAAAGGACATTGCAATTAGGGCCAAAGGGGAAGAAGGAAGAAGTGATCATGAGGGTAAGCATTTCCTCTTTGGCTTTCCACCATGTTAGTCCATCGCCAGAATTGTACAGTGATCTATACTAGGGCAAGAACCTTTCAGTTGACAGGAGCTCCAAATCAGGAGCAAGTGTGTACTTAGGATTTGTTTTAAATAAAATTTTCTTTCCATTTCTCTGGTAAAAGTAGCCCAATTTAGTGCAATGGCATATGAAAAGCCAGATATGCCATTTTGGAGGAGGTTGAAAGTGAATCATCAGGGTAATGACTTTGGCCATGTGAGCCAAATTTCCTGTAACAGCAAAATGTAGTAAGAACTGACTGATATAGATACCAGGAATGAAGTTCTCCCTGATCCAGATGACAAAGAAAACAGAAACGTTTATACGTAGTTGACTAGTCAAAATGGTACAAAGTGGTCACACTACCAAATGGAAGGATACAATGTTAGAACACACCTGAAAATATAGTGAGGAAGAAACCTATCTTGCAGAATGCCAGCACTGCCATTCAGTGTGGGAAATCATTTGTAACAGACAAACTGCCATCACATGTTGAAATGATGAGATACAAGTAAAACCTTCCATATATACCAGTAGCCATACCAAAAAATTTGTTTATTATGTCACCTCACCAGTTAAACTGAAAGCATTCATAAGTCTGATGTATTTTGCAGGGATTTTTTATGGTAATCCTAGGAATGTAAAAGACTTATCTATGTAAAAGATTTATGAGTATTGGCTTGAGGTTTTAGAATAACAATGACAATAAGGAGATTTTGTTTCCTTCAAAATTGACAGAGGTTTGTTGCCAAACCCACCCGCAAAAAAAAGAACTGCTAATCTAGCTTTTGTCACTCATTATTTGAGTGTTTTGTTTCAAAAGGTCAAGTGATTTACACATCATCTGAACACATGGCTGCTGATGAACATCGTGCAGCATTGCTGGTCACTGTAGCTTTAGGTAGTACATTAAGGTGGCGTGGCACTTACAGTTGAACAAGAGAAGGGAAGGGAGTGACTCAGTTCTTTTGTTTCTAACCGCACTAAAACTGAAGACTGAGATGGCAACTTTTAACAACAAAACCAAAGGCAGAGTAGCTGTTACGGATGAGTTATGCAGCTATTATGATGTCAAATTGTTGGCCAATGGTTGTGTTTTACTTGATCCTAAACACATGTGCCATAAACAGTTTGATAGTTACAAAGAAAATAACAAGTGCAAAATATCACAGAGAAATTTTCTTAGAGGACTGGAACTGAAACTTGTAAGTGATCTTTTTCAGCATTTTCAAAATGTTTCTCCTTTGCAAAAAAATTGTGGAACACACTGGTACACTAACAGGTGAATAGGCGGGTGCAACATCACAAACACAACATGAAAACCAACAATACGTCAACTGTGTCCTACAAAAAAGAACAGGAAAACAGGTATCAGTGTAAGCAACACTTGTGCATGGGACATGCAGTTGTCATGTGTGAAGAATGTCTTGGGTGTGACACTGGAAGCCAAGATTATTTCTGTGGTAGACCTATGATTGTCTAAACTTTTTTTTTAAATTTTATTTAAAGAGAAACAAAAACCAAACAAAGCAAAACACAATAAAGAGTAGCAACAATACAGAATTCTAAGGAAAAAAAGGAAAAGAACAACAAAAAATAAACCACTAAGAAATCATTACTTGACAAATTACATACTGACATCTTGGAAATAGTTGTTCAAATTACAAAATTAAAACACGCAAAGTAGGCATTCAAACAGTGAGACTCTTAACAGTTCTGCTCCACGATCTGACAAAAACAGCAATATGATCATCCATCTTACACACTCGAACATACATGCAATTATATCAAAAGGGTAAAATTAAACACAACAAAAGAGAACAAAGTGGGTCACAAGAAAGCAATATAGAGACATAAATTTCAAAGCTAGAGAATCAGAGATATTCACTCTCTATCATATTGACTCTTGTTTTCTTCCAAGTAGTTGTCAGACCTATGTTTGTATTTACGTTATAGTTCACATAGGTTTTTATTTCTGACATTACTTTTTAGGTTTTGTAAGCAAGTACACAGCTGATGTGAAAATGTCAATGTCTATTCTAAGCACTCACAACATATTTGATATTTTCTATTGATATCTTATTTTCCTGCCAAGTATACATTGTACAATATAGTAGGAAGCTGCTGACAAAACACTAAGATAGGGTAGGTGACCAGAACAGCCTGCCACATGGAAAGGGAAAGTAAGCAGGTGTGCTGTCAGTGTGAGCAAGACATGTGCATAGAACATGCAGTTGTCATGTGTGAAGGCTGCCTTGGGTGTGACAATTGAAGCAAAAGTTATTTTTGTTGTAGAGTTCTATTGGTATTTTCATTGTAGATCATGTAGGAATTTATCTCTGATGTTATCATTTAGGTTTTGCAAGCAATTACCCGACTGCTGTGAAAATGTTGATTTTTACTCTAAATGCACAATAAAGATTAAGAATTTAACACTTTATTTTCATTCATATTTTATGTTCTTGTTAACTACTATTAAATAATACAGTAAGACCCTTGTAATAAAACAGCAAAACAGCAAGATGTCAAATATGTCCTACAAAAAGGCCAGGAAAGCAAAACACATGTGCTGTTAGTGCAAGCAATATGTGTGCATGGGACACGCTGTCGTCATGTGTGAAGACTGCTTAGGTGTGACAATTGAAGTCAAGATTATTTTTGTTGTAGCACTCTATTGATATTTTCACCATCGTCCACATAGGGATTTATTTCTCTTGTTATCTTTAACACTGTAAAAAAATGTTGAAAACAAAGAAATAAAAAATATCAATGTTGAAAATTTTGATGCTTTTTATAAACACTTAATACATATTAAAAATTCAATAGTTTATTTTTTGATATTTTTTCCTGTTGAGTATTCATTGTTTAATATACTGAAACTCATAATATTAAAATTAATGACTCATCAACAGAAATATTGTGAAGAACAAACATGGGTGTTGTACAGCCACAACAATGCGATTTTAACACAAAATTGGCATTAAAATTAGTCTCTTCTCTATTACTTTCTCAAAGCTTAGTAAGAGTTATAGATTCCTTACAATACATCTCATGAAGGCTCTTGGTGCAGTAGAGGAGAAATAACTTTGCATTTTAGATCCATTTATAGGGCATATTATACAAAAGTCTGCCTCCACGGGGCATCCTCGGCTCTAACCATTGAACTGGGATGTTTAACAAGTACACACCTTCCAGAAATGCTGACTGAAATATAAAATAAAACTCTATTTAATGTTGGGGACTGACAAAGCCATTCCTCTCTTGGCTACCAACCACTGCTAGAAAATGATTCTCACAGCAAATTTAGCTTCATCTATTCCACAGAATCTCTTCAGGGAAACGTGGTTGAAAGCTGACAGCTGTGAGACGTGGTGAATGACACTGAGTGGTTGATGCCAGCACACTGACACACGGTTCCCAGATGGAAAAGAGAGAAAGAACCATGTACCTCTTACTGCTGCAAAACCTCCTCAGCTTCCAGGCAGCTGTTTCATTAATCAGGAGAAGTTAGTGGAGCTTCACTGAAAAATGGCACGAGCTGGCTTCAAAGCCATTCATTATTTTGAAAGTAAAGGATAGAGAAGAGAAGGGACTGGTGTGCTTGTAAGAGTCTGTCCCCGACTCATGTGACCTTGTACATGTCACCATGTCTGTCAGTAGCTTCCTATGTAAAGTCCATGTCACACTCTGCTAAGTGAAGAAAAGGGCCCCAAATATATCCCGGAAGGAACAGTTCAGCATAGAGCCGGGTTTGCAGTGGAATCCTCCTTGCCTGCATCCTTCTTGGGAGTCTGCAGGTCCAAATAAACCACACATTAAAGGGTCCCTGAGACAGCACAGCCTGTCACACACACAGGTGAACAGAAGCACAACTCAGCTTCTGCAAAGATCAGAGTCAACATTTGTGCATGCACCCTTTCCACCAAGCACCGCCTTCCTCCTGCAGACTGTCTCACACAGCTTTCCTGCACCATCCAGGTCCCCTTGTGCCGCAGCAGCATCAGTGTTTTCCTGGGACGGACTGCTCTTCACCCCCTCTCAGCCAGTGGGATTGAGTGGACCAGACAGGAGCGCTGGGTCCAGAGCGGCAATGCAGTCTGCGAATGATGGCCCACAGACTCTCTGCATGCACCAGCTTGGGAGATGCCTAGTCCGGCTTTGGCCTGTGAGAACCAAGGGGCATTCATGACATTCACTGTGCTATCTGACGAGTCCTCTCTCCAGACTGCGAAGCTGGTGGGCTCGGGTGGTTGATCTTTCAACCTGTGAGGAAACTGAGTTAAAAGAAGCCAGTGCAAAGAAGAATAAGACTCTAGGATACCAGAAGACAGAGCTGGGGTCCTAAAGCCACTCCCCAGCCACTGGGGCTTCTTGTTCCTGAAATTGGTACAGTTCTAGGCTGACCGATATAGTGGCTCCCTTTCTTGTTCCATCTTTCTATCTTTCTTAATTAAAACCAAACTGTTGGTTTTCTGTCATAATCACCTGAGATACACATTGTCACAATAAAACAGTGTTACCTGGCGAAACCCAGGGCACACACTAGTGATTTAAATCTGTATTTGGATTGTTATTCTGACCACGATAGAGTAAATAAGTCAAGCTTTACTTGTTCTTCTGCTAAAAGCAATGAGAAATGCAAAGAGAACATAGTATAACATTATCAGATAGAAAGATAGGTAGGTAAATAGTTGATAGATTGATGATACATAAATTGATAGGTAGTTGATAGAAAGTAGATAGATGACAGATGGAGATAGTTGATAGATTAATAGACAGATTGATGATACATAGATATATAGAGAGATAGTTTATAGAAGGTAGCAGATATATTGATAGATAATAGATGGGTAGATAGACAGTTGATAGATGATAGATGCTGGCGATTGATGATAGGTAGATGATGGATAGGCACTTGAGAGATGATAGATAGATAGATAGATAGGTGATTCAGCACATACTCTCTGGTCTGCACTTTGCTCACCAGTCCCCTTGGGGAGCTCTTCTTCAGGGTGAGGGGGACGAGCACACAGGAGAAGCTTGTCCCACGAAGAACTTCCAGAGGAACACCGAAGACAGCCACAGCTGCCCAGCCGCACCTCAGTGGGATCCCCAATTATGACTTGAAAATAGAATCTGGGAGGTCAGGGCCTCTCCCCTCGGCACCCTCCAGGGTCCTGGTCATTGGCCTCACGCTGACTCACGGAAAGACGTGGATTCAAACCCGGAGCTACAGCTGACATCAGCTTCTGGTGCCTGCTCCCTGGAGTGTGCAGATCAAATTACCTCACCTGGTAGCAAGACCACACACAGTGACAAGAAGACCCCAGACCGTGACTTCGGGGTCCCCAAAACACAGCAAGGAGAAGAAAACACAAAAAGCAGAAACCACTGAACATCCGTGGTCCTACATTTTAACGTACCACTATGAGTAAACTAAAAACTTACTTACTCAAATTCAATGATTTTGAAGCATAAGTCCCCTGTGGTTTACTTATTCTCTGATGCTGGAGTGGTAGAAAAAGTTAATAGCTTTCCAATTATATCAGTTTTCCATCTTAAAACCCTACTTCTTATTTACTAGTCCGTCCAGAGACTGTCAAGCTATTTACTTTTGCTTTTAGTTCATGAAGAGGAAACAAATTAGGGCAAATGTGTGAGGCTTTATCCCCCTAAATTGCCACTTTACAAGGTGGAGCATCTGGACTCACTCATGTTTATGGAAGTTACTAACAAACCCACTGATCAGAATGGGAAGGTCTGAAGCTTAGACAGTCAGTAATTCCCGTGAATGCTGACCAGTTCCCCATCTACCGGTAAATGTTTAATGCTCTTATTTCCTGTTTCCGATCACCTGCCCTTGCCTGGTTCTCCTATTCCCAGTGCCCATGGGTTGTCCACTGGAAAGTAAGAGATAAGAGGGAAGGGTTCGCTATGATGTGGACGAGAGAAGAAACACGTCCCTAAAAGCCAGGTCAAAGTGCATTGCAGCTGTTAGTTTTGAGTCTAAAGTTGAGCTCGTCTGGGTGGCCCAGCGGGGTATCCATGCAAGTGTGTGCACGTGCACATGCATGCACATCTGCATGCATATGAAATGTGTTCTGTGTACTTGCATATATGTCAGTGTAGATGGATACATTAGACAGATACAGATGACACACAGTGTAAAACTTAGAGAGACAATAGGTGCATATACAGGAGGAGTTCATAAATCAGGAGAATCCATGTCTAAACAGCAACAACAAAAAAGAGACCTGGCTGCAGCCATCATCTGTGAGATGACACTAAATCATTGCTGTGGACGAGTTTTCCATCTCGTGTCCACCCCAGTAATGTTACAGAGAAAGAAGACAGAGCAGGACGACCTGACTCACACGCTCAGCAAACGTTTACTGTGCGCTGACTCTGTTCGTCCACTGTCTCAGACTTGGAGCCAGCGACGAAGAAACAGCAGCTGGGGTCCTGGGACAGCTGCGACCTGCACGCACACAGATGAGCATTCACCAGGCTGAGCTGCTGCACGCCGGGAAGGGTCCGTATGAGGAGCTGGAGGCTCCTGGCTGACGGGGCGCCATTTGCAGGAGAGGCAGGGATGCGGGGGAGAAGGAGCAGAACAGAACACGTCAGCCCACTTCTGTGTGAAGACCTCCTTCATACTCCGCACCCACCACCCTGTGGAGTGGACAGCTCCCTGCCCTTCCACGGGACTGCAGTGGAGGTAGGAGGGTGGTCCCACAACCAGGCTTCTAGCTGGAAGCTGTCCCTGTTGAGAGTACCCGTGGTCCTTGGTCAGGAGCATGCCGTCCCACCTGTGTGGCATGCGACGATTCTTTCTGAAGCGGAGGGAACGGGGTGGTTCATTTCACTCCCCAGAGAGTGAAGAGCTCAGTCCCTCCCTGAGATGTTGCCCACGGCCTCCTGGACTCAGCTGGCCATTGATACTGTACTTCTTCTGACCACCCTGGGCTTGGCTGGGTGCCTCCCCCCACCAAACCCTTCCCCACTGGGCACGGGCAAAAGCCACTGGCAGCACAAGCCAGAGTTTTGCTAGGACTGAAATGCATCTAATGTTTTTGAAAGGGATGTTCTATCAGAAAGATAATATGCAGTTAGAAATGCAAATGATTCATGAAAACAATACTCGTACTTAGAAAATAAAACAAAAATCTGCAAAAAAATTAAATAGCTCAGTGAATACCACAAAAATCTAAAATTCATAAATATTTTTATTATTTCCACAGGAGTTTTGCTTTTCTATGTTACTCAATCTTTGGGTCTCTTTAAATGAAAAAAAATTGCGATATATTTTTATAAAGAGAATAGAGAGGCAATTTGGTTTACACTCACGGAAACCTGTGTCTCATGGAAATTTTTATTGTGCTTGTTTTGTCGGTGCCAAAAGTTTAGAACGGTTTCAGTTTGATGACCAGTATTTTCAATAACACAAATTCTAGACTTTGTGTTAAAGTTACTTAAAGATTTAAGCCTCCTCACTATTTGGAAGGTTTTCTCTAGATTTGGAAGACATGAAAGAATTTTCCATAAATGAGCTTTTGGTTCCATTCATTTCAAATCTTGCGTATCATCCTCAAATAATTGATAGGTCCTCCAAGTTTCACTCCAGGGCCTCTGTGAGGCATAATGACACTGTTACACACTCTCTGGCTCTGCACATTCGTGGCCCAAACTGGGCAAACAGTGTGAGTACCCTGGCATCCATCCCTTCCCCAGAGCCACTAAAATCTCAAATATATAAAGAAGAG
>PVJX010007387.1:0-71359 GCA_004027295.1 Dolichotis patagonum | reverse complement strand
ATATATTTGTTTGAAGCCAAGTGTGTGATGGGTTGGTGGTGGTTCAACACTTGAAGCGTCCTCAGACACACCCTAGACTAGCGCAGAACTATTCCCACTCTTGGAAGCAGCAGCTGAAGGCACGGCCGGCCTTCCTGGGACCCTGAAGACGCTCTCCCTTTGCAGTTTCAGCTGGACCAGAATAAACAATCTCAGAGAACACTGGCTGAATTTTATCTACTTTTACTCACATATGACTCTTAAACTTGTATTGACATTATAATTTACTATGCTGAGAATTAGGTATTTTACATTTAAGTTAATGCATAATCTACTTAATTTTAAATTAAGTAAATGCATGTTTTAAGATCCATTTGCCTCCAATGGGAAAAAATGTTTAGGAATAATATAAAACAAATTCTAAGTAAGAAAAGTCTTTGTTACTATATGCCTAAGGTAAGATAATCACTATGTTCATTCATTACATTTGGTTTCTCTATTCCATATACTAAAGTACAAAAAGAAAATGTTGATTTATAGTTCCATTTTTGCTGAGAAAAAAAATGTATCTGCTTGCATAAACAAATCTTTCTTCTGATTTACCTTCAAGGAAAAATAAGCTACATGAATCTTGACTACATAAGACACAGAGATTCTTAGTGAATTATAATTAATATTTGTAGAGGCATATGCCAATCAAGAAAAATACTGATTTTTCAAGGATTTCTGCAGCACTTTAAGAGCTCACAGTTATGGTTTTTTACTACATCTAAACTGGATGAAATGCTCAAACAGAATGGAAACAAAACTAACACCGTAAGATCACAGATGTGGTAGATTCTCAAAGTTCACAAAGTACACGTTAGTATCAGCCACAGCAGGAATGTTCCCAAACATCCTTGAAAAATTGTTCTCTAGCTTTAATAAACTTCATAAATAGTTAAAAATGTATGTTTTTTGGTTAGGTCAAAACCTGAATTTCAGATACTGCTTCAAGTTCCTGGGACCTACCCCACACACACTGAGAAAAGATAAGAAAGGCTAAGAAACCCCAAGAGCTCCTCTCACATAAACCTGGCTGCAAGCGCAGGCTCAACCGAACTCTCTACCAGGTAAGAAAACTCCTGGAGCTGCCAAACCTCGGGGTTCTCTTTTACAAGACACAAGCCACGTTCGCTCACGTGTCAGGACCATTCTGAGCATTAAAGAGCATTTCTGCACAGGTCCAGGGAGACAGCAGCTGTCACCACCTCCCACAGGTCCACACCTTTCCCACGCACTCCAGCTTAGGTTCCATCAGTCAGCCATCTTTTACATGTGCTCTCTAAAAAGATACTAATTTTCTTAAATATCTGCCCTCAAACCTTTGATAATATCAACAGAAAATTATTTCTCAACTTTCTACATCTATTAAATCACCATATCTTTAGAGTATCAAGGTATTAGCTAAAAATGATCCTGAATAATCACTGATCCGTTACATTATTTAAAAAATATAAATTCATTTCAGTATCAGCAATACTTATTAAGCACTTCTCTTATTATAGATAACTTATTTTTTTGGGCAGGGAACTACCAAGAAGCTTGTGAAAAATAAAATTCTAGCTCTATAAACAACAATGCTATTTTTCTTACAACACATTATGACTATATAAGAATACATGTGCTTATGAAGTTAGTTTATACATACAAAAATAGATCACTCACTATGGGTAGTGGTATGATAAACATTTTTTTCAATTTTTTAAGATAGTGTCTCCCTATGTAGTTCAGGCTAGTCTTGAACTCACTCTGTAGCTCAGGCGGGCCTCAAATTCACAGACATCCTCCTGTCTCAGCCTCCCAAGTGCTGGGATTACAGGTGTGCACCACCACACATGGCTGATAAACATTCTTAAAGGACCAAGTAAAATATATTTTTTTTTCTGTTGTACTGACAAAAGTGGGCCGAGAAAATTTATTAATAAGCATGGCTGTGTTCCAACAAAACTTTATTTACAAAAATAAGCAGGCAGCCCATGCTAACCTTTGTCAAAGATACTTGAAGCTTTTGGTTTTCAATCACAAAGAAAGCAAAACTCATTCACACTCTTACCATCTATTTAAAATCTTAGGAAGGACACTTTTAAAGTATTTTCCTGTGTGTTACGCATGTCTGTGTGTGCTCAGTAAAATATATCAACAGAAAACCTGATCTTATTTTATTATTAAAACCATCATATTATTTTCTAGTAAATGATTTTAATAAGTAGTTCATATATAAATGCATGAGGACATCAATTTATATAAATAATATAGTGCTGGACATTTAGGTTACTCCAAATTTCCAATAACACTGATTATCATTTTTAAAATTGTTAATTTATAAAAGAATTTGCATGTCATTGTTGCTCATGCTTAAAGATTTCTGACTCAAAAATATCAAATGACCATTTACCTTTTTTCTTTTATGAATTGTTCATTAATTAACTACCAACTTTCTATTGAGCTTTTAAGAATTTGAAATACTAATTTATATTTATTAATATAATGAGGACATAAAATGTTCTCTCAGGTTATAAACAGTTTCCCAATTTCCTTAGAGTTTTGTTGATCTTTCCTTTAGCTTGCTGTCAGAGGTTTTAAATTTCTATGCCTTGCTTTTACCAAACCGAAACAGTGAGAAAGCACTATAGGGATAGACAGCAAACTCACTCCTGGGCCCTTAACCTGCTGCTCATTAAAACTACCATTTGTGTTTTCTTCTAAGGCAGTCAGCAACTTGAAAGTTGCTTTGGTTGAAAAATAAAAACACAAAATGACTCCTCACTTGCGCCTACAGATACCCACAAGCTAACAAAAAGAGGAGCCAAGCCTGACCTTCATTTTGTACCTGTCTCCTTCACCCCCTTAGAAATGGGGGTCAGGTCCTCCCTCAGCCATGCGTACAGGCACGCTAATGAGGAGGCAGGGGCAGGAAAGAGGTGTTACGTAGCGTACCAGCTCCTCACCAGGAACCCACCATAAACATGTACTAACAAAATAAAAATGGAAACAATAAAAGCTGGTTTGATTATTACCTGCTTCTGAAGTCTTATAATGTCTCCAATGTTTTGTTTTATTAATATTGTTATATACTGCTAAGACATAGTAACCATTGTAGATCATCTTGTATTGCGGTTTTATATAACTTTTTCGTTTCATGTTTTTTTAGGAATCTGTTTTGTTTTGTCTTGCTTTGTTTTGTTTTTCCCTCTAATACAGAAGAGATAGATATACATGTAGAGACTCATGCATGCGTAGAACTTACAACAGTTTATGAGAACCAATTATATAATGCATGATGAAATGAACAACTACTTTGAAGGAAAAAAGACACTACAGTACCCAGTGCTGATTCCGAAGCATCATGATATGAAATCCAGCAATACTATCATTCTTTGTTCAGAGTGATTTTAGCCTGCTTTGTTTTGTTTAAGTTCCACATACATGAACGTACGGACAGCTATTTTGAGGATGAGATACACTATGACAGCCATTGTTGGCTTCCGTATTGTCTGGTCTTGAAGACCTAAAACGCCTTCCTCGTCCTGTTCAGATCAGCTCTATACTATGTTGTTTCGTGTGAATTCTCTGTAAGTGAAAATATGGACAACTATTTGGAAAAAAACAAGAGACAATATGATAGTGAAGATCTCTGTCTTGCTTTGAAATTTATGTCTCTTACATTGCTCTCTTGTGTTCTGTTTTTTTGTTTTGTTGTGTTGTATTTAATTTTACCCTCTTTAAAATAAAAATAAATAAATAAAAGCTGGCAACAAAAAAAGTTGATTAGCTCTAAATTTACACAGCTTGCTTCATGCCCCTTCAAGAAGATGACACTAAAATAAAGATTTACAGAGACCGGCAGTCAACAGCAAGCACAAGCCAGTCTCCAGTCACTTCCCTAAACCTGGAGTCACCTTGGATTCCAGAACTACCACGAAATTGAGAATGCCACAAAACTGAGAGTGCCCCAACAGGGGTAATTAGCGGTAACTGACCGAGCAGACTAAGCAGTAAGGACTCCTCCCTCCAGAATCGCTGCGCAAACCCAGAGCTAAAGATAGTGATCAGCCAAACCCTGGCTGCCCTCAGCCATCTCAGCCTGTTCCTAGGCCATCAGAGCTCGGTGCACTTCAGCTCATCACCTCAGGTCCTCTCCCATTTCCTCTGACTCTCTAACTCTACCTGACATACCAGCCTGTCCCTCACTGACGCATCCTTAAATGCTTTGGAGCACAATTAAGAACATGCCTGGGTCAAACTGAAGTTCCCACCTTCCCTGAACCCTGTCTGATGGCAACACTTGTACCCAATGACTTAGGACTTTGTTCTTAAACTTAGAAAAACTTTCCTTTTGCACAAATAGGAAAATATATTTGTTATTTCCTAATATGGTAGCTTGATAGTACCAAGATACACATACATACATCAGTGTACACAGTTTGAATCCGTCCTTCCCTCTTCTTGATTCCCAGGGTCTTATTCCAAAAGCACTAACCTAACATCTAAGCTACTGCAATTCGCTGGTTTCCATTCTCAGTGACTTACAATGTGTCCCTCACACTACTGTAGCAATGACACCTTCAAAATGGAAAACTGAACTTACTTCTGCTGAAAACAAAAATTTTAATCGAAGGATTTAGGGAAGCTAGTGGTCAGAATGGTGGCATTGGGGGCTGGGGGCTCCTTTATAACACCCTCATCTGTATGTATGTGTGTAGAAAAGCTGGCCTCAGGGAACGTGGGTGTGGGGGGGTTTCCCCTATCCTGACAGCAGTGGCTCACAGTGCCTCAACTGTGCAGAAGATAAGGTCGCTAACAGAACAGCTGCCTTCCTAGTGTATGAGCTATGCAGAGGGTGCCGAGCTAGCCAGTCTCTCCAGTGAAAGCTCTGGCCAAGGAACATTAAGCGATCTTTCCTGGGAGAAGTTTCACACCCATTCACAATGTGAAGCTGGAGATATTAAGCACAGTAGTTCTGTCTGGGCTCAGCAAATTATAATCTCGAAGGAAGTGGCTTAACCTGCTCATTACTTTGGACTAGTGTCTTAGTTACTTTTTACTCATCACTGAGACAAAATACCTGATGCCCAAAGTTGGGAAAGGAAAGGTTTATTTCTTACAGTTTTTGGAGGGTTCAGTCCATACTCAGTTGGCTCCAAGGCAGGGTGGCATGGCGAGGCCGCAGTTCATGGCGGCTGCAAACAGCAAGATGGAAACCGGCAAGAGAGAGACACATGTTCTTCCTGCCATTACATCACATCCTGGCTCTACCCCCTGGGAGGGTGTAGCACTGACACCACCAATCCAAGCACTAGACAATGAACCAATCACAAATGCATAATGCAAAGGCATGAGGCTTGGGGGCCACCGACATAAACCATGACAACTATTGAGGCAGCCTTGCAGTTTCTCCACCCACCCACCCCCTCCCCAGTCGCTGGATCCTCCTCTTCTCTACAAGTGCAGGGTGGCTTTCTCTGCAGCTTGCCCAGGGAGTTCCTCAAGAAGGAATGCAATCTTCTAAGAGCCTCACCCCGAAATCTCCTTAGCCAGGAAAGATTTATCACTGGAGAAGAAACTAAAGGCTGTTACTACACACCCTGGGCTGATTCTTCATCTCTTCTTCCAAAGGCCAGGCACTTTTTGCACAGCAAGACAGCCTCTGTTCATAGTCCAGTTTAGCTGCTCGCCTCCTCAGAACTTGTCGCCACCTTCACAGGAAC
This sequence comes from Dolichotis patagonum, assembly GCA_004027295.1. NCBI lineage: Eukaryota > Metazoa > Chordata > Mammalia > Rodentia > Caviidae > Dolichotis > Dolichotis patagonum. The sequence continues at coordinate 65,630 of PVJX010007387.1, read as the reverse complement.
CCCAGAACTCTGTCCCAGGCTACTGTCCCTTCTGTGGACCCATCTGTCTCCCACACAACTCATTTATCAGTTCTCACAGCTCCGACTTCCTCCCCCACCCACTTTTTGTTTAGTTTCTCTTTTTCCTTTTTTTTTCAGTAGTAGGGATTGAACAACAAAAAACAATGGTAAGAAAAAAACAAATAAAAAAACCTAAAAGATTTGAGACTACTTATTAAATAAGTACACCAGGTAACTAAGAATAGCAATAATGACCAGCATCAAGACATAGTCTAGTAAAATTATTGGATTTTAAAGAAAAAAAAAATTCTTTGAATGCCTAGGGGAAATTAAGTAACTTTATAAGGAAAAAAATAAATCATCCTCTTATATTTGAGACCAAAGATGACAGAGTAACACATGAGCTCCTCAGAGAAAGAAAATGTAAGCCTACAACTAAATTATTTTGAAAGAGAATTTATATGCTGAAAGAAAAAGTTAAATGCAGAACAGATATACTTAAGGGAAGAATATTAATGTTAATTTATAATATTAATATGAAGTATTATGGTAAATATAAAAATTTGGAAAATATCTAAAACAATGTTTCTGTAAACTGTGACATCAAACAGTGTAATATGTGCAATCATTAAAAAGTAGTTCAGACCAAAAAAAAGTAGTCTAGAATAATATAAACAAACCTGAGACAGGACAATAATGAGAGAAAGGCAGAAAACAAAATTAGGCTAGGAGAATGATTATGGAAGGAAAACAGTTATATGTGAAGTGGGTATTTTTAAAAACCTTCTAAATAACTTTCCATTTTAAAAAGTTGAAAGAAAAAAATCAGTCTGTAAGAATATACACAGATATAGCTTATCAGTTTATTTTTTGCCCACATCAAGTATAAAACTGCTCAAGAACATAATATATAGACTAGGCAAATATATACCAACACTGAGGAAATATGCTGAGAATGAATCAAGGACATGCTACCATGCCAATATTTTTATTCCAATATAAATTATACCAATACTTCTATATAAACTAAAATCACTATTCTTTACATTTAGTCAACCTTTTTCTTTGTAGTATAAATTCAGATATATACATAACAATCAACCAAATAAAGCAAATTAGATTTAAATTCCTTCTGTTTTTATTTGTAGTTCTAGGATTGAACCCAGGACTTTGCACATGCTAGGCAAGTGCTCTACCACCCAGCTAAATCCTGGAGACTAAATCCATTCTTGACAAAATAATTCTTTCAAAAATGTAATAAATAATTACATGTACCAGATAACTCAAGTAGGCTGAATAATACAAAATGTATATGTAAAACATCAAAATTTTCACTTAATAAAAATAAATTTAATGTATACTTCATTGTGTTATATATAAAATCTCAGAGAATCTCACCAATCAGAGCTTAAGTTCATTTTTTAATCTAAGGACTCGATGACATGGATCTGCATGTTTAACTGCTTTGGAAGAGGCCACAGCGTGAGAAAGGCAAGACCTGTGTGAGTGCCTGAGCCGGGAACTTGCCAGACACTGACATGCAATTATAACCCAAGAAAGTGTGTCCGCCCGGCAGTCCTGCAGGGGCAGCGAGGCTCTTTTTCACTGGCAGAAAGACACTGTGATCTACACAAAACTAATAGCTTCAACTCAGCTCAGACATTTCAAAGGAAGATTCTAAATATATTCAGGCAATCTCATTTCTGATATGAAATTCGGTCTGATGTAGATTCATTGAGACTCCAAGGATTTGTCACTTTCACTAAGAAACCAATTTGATCATTATTAAGCACTTCAAATCACAGAAACAAAAATAAAAATTTCAATTTAACTGTGCTTGTGTTCTAACTATCATTTTCTCAATAACCCAACAGAGAAATTAAGCTGAAAAACAGTGTATCTGAATTCAAAATGTCCACTTTTGACAGCCTTGAGATTTTCATGAATATTGTTTAAATTTAAGAAATTAATGTATTTGAAATTTAAATAAATTTGGAAAAGTCTTAGTATTTTTTAAAACACTAAGTTGCAATCCTATGCTTTTGGTCAACAATCAGTAAAGTGCAATAAAACTGCTTTTAGAAAATTAATTTTAGAATACTTCAAATATTCCATTAACATAAAAGGAATGCTTTAGTACACAGTCATAGAACTTACACCTTTCCTCAGTAAGAAAACTGGGAGTGCATCCTCACCCTGAAAGAGGCCAATTCTTACTTCCCAGCCCATGTACTCTGTTTTAGTGGCGCATCAGAGGAAACTGAAGGCATCTTTAAAGACATAAAGTATGATTACTGAGCCAGGTGACAACTGGTAACTAGTACAGGCTTAGAGGGAATGCATGAAACCTAAAGATGTTCAAATCAGTCTAGAAAAGCAAATCACAAAAGCTGTTTCAATAGACTGATACAATCATTCACTGAAAGTTCCCAATAGCAGCTAATACCCACTGACCTCTTAATACATATGCGGTACTGTGATCCATTTCAGTATCTCAAAAAAAAAATGTTAAAAACATATTATCATTCTGACTTGACAGATGAGGAAAGGGAGCTTGGGAGTTAAGTGCCCTGCTCGAGTTCACGGAGCTAGCTAAGTGCTTTACCCTACAGCACATCAAAGATGTGAGACCTTCCATGAAAAGCTGTACCCAAAGATCCTACAGGGACGTAGTGCAGGATGCACAGGAAAATCTCCAGTTCTGCCTGATCTAACCTTGGACAAGAGATAACCTTTAAGTAGTACTATTTGTCTAAACTGAAGATAACTTTGATTGAGTTCTTCTACGTGACTCAAGGAAAATTCTTTTAAAATCAACAGTATAGCAATCTATCACCTAGAATTTTTAAAACTATTTCTTTATGTTGTGAAAGATATACAAGTAAATTCCGAACTCTTTCACTAGTTTACACGGGAATAGTATAATGTTCTCAGAAGCTCTGGGTTCCTCAAACACTTACACATTCTTACATGGTTATTACTGAGCTACAGAGATCCAAAAGGAAGCTCTGCTACCTCTTCAGAAGACTTGAACTTTAAAACAGTTCATTGTTCTGTGGTCTGAAAGTCCTGGAATCTCATTTTCTCAATTATAAAAAAGGAATTAACACATATCCCACAAACCAGTACCAAAGACTGAAGGACAGAACATAAATCAATGATCACAGAGCTTGAAACACAATAAATGGTAATAAATACTCTATGCAGATGAAAATCTCTGTAAAATGCTTTCTTTCCAAATCCTCTCACTACCTATTCCCTTCCCTACCCCAGGTCCGAATGACTAGGACTTTTTCTGACTGCCCCGAGACATAATTTCCTCTAAAATGTTTCTCCTGACTTCTCAAATGGCGTAGATGCTCCTTTGGATCCCTATAGTTTACCACTTTCCTAGTACATCCTTGGTTGAACTTTCCACTCACCTGTCTACCGCTACTACTAAAACATAAACTATGTCTCAGCACTTAACCCAGTGCTTGCCCCATAAGCAGCACTCACTAAGGTGCTATCTTATACGAACCAATGAAAAAATAAGGCATATGTACATACTTCTTAAAATTCAATACTTCCAATTAAATGTTTAAAAGGTAATAAGAAGTAACAAAAAATAACAACTAAAGTATCCTTCTTGATACATTCCAAAAGGTGAGAGTAAAGCAGAATAAAAGCAGGAAAATAAAAAAAAATTCTATCTATGATACGCACAAACTACAGAAATAAAATGTTAAGGGCCGGGGATTTAGCTCAGCTGTGTAAACACCTGCCTGGCAAGTACAAGGCCATGGGTTCAATCCCCGGTACCCTCCCCCCAAAAAAGAAAAGAAATAAAATATTCTAAATTATTAGAGATGTATAGTTTAAAATTTCCAACATAAATAGAAAATTTGGCCCACATAAGTCACGAATAACATATACCAAATCAGTAAGATTAAAAAAAGAAAAAACACCAAAAACTCTCAAAATTACTAACATGCTTGGCTTGGTATTGAAATGTGAATGTTTCTTTCTGAATTTGGGAAAAAAACAAAGATACCCACTATCACCACCTCTATTGAACACTGGATTAGAGATCCTAGTCAATGCAATAAAGAAAAACATAATGTGTAAAGACTGGAAAAGTAAAAAAAGTGATTATTATTTACAGATAACATGATAGCATATAAGTTGCAAAATGCAAAAAAATGAAAAATCTATACAGCTACTAAATGAATTTAGTATGATTCCTAGGTAAAAGGGTGATATTCAATACAAACTGCATTTCTGTATACCAAGACACAAAGCAGTGAAAAATAAAATTTAACAGAAAGAATACAGTTTATAATATACTATCAAAAAATCCAATACTAGGTAATAAATCCACCAAAAGATAATATAAGATTTCTACAGCAAAACAACAAAACACTGCTGAGAAAAATTAAAGATGATTTATATAAATGGAAAAATTATACCAGATTCAAGGATTTAAAGAATCAATATTGTTAAGACAGTTCTTCCTAAATTGGTCCACAGACCTGATATAATCCAACATATAAATCTTGAAAACACATTAAAACCACAGCAGACAGTATCTTCAAAACTTGGGACAGACCAGATTTTTCAAAACAACACACACAAAAAGGAAACTTAAAGGAAACAATGATAAGAACTTTTGCTGGGTGTGGTAGCAAGGTGGCACATGCTAGCAATTCAGCTACTTAGGGGGTGAGACAGGAGGATCACAAGATCAAGTTTGATATTCAATTAATTAAAGTCTGTGTAGTGTCCCTAAGTGGCTTCCAAAGTCTTTTGGCAAGTCTTTATTATTCTTAACTTTCTAATCTTTCGCATTCGATCCAATACAAAATAGATGTACTTTCCTTTCTCAATTTTATCTATGATTTCTTCCATATAAAATTTTCTCTGAAAGTTCTATATTAGCCAATTAAAATCCTTTGTCATCTCTAAGTATATTATACATTCATACATTTATTACACATGCTTTAAACATATGGTAACACACTGAAAACCAAGAAACAAGTCACCTTTATAACGATATTGTTGACACATTAAAAGCTAACCCTATACACATTAGCACCAAATAACTGGCAAAGCGTCCAGTTTATATTTTCAGTCAAAGCAAAGAAATGAATTAAGCCTTAACTCAGCCAAAATCTTCCCTCCTTCAATTTTCCCTATCCTGAAAGTTTTCTTTCTACTGCTCTGAATCACTGTAAGCCTTTTATGCATATCACTCATATCTTTGATATGCATATCTCCCTTTTTCTAACACATAAAACTTAAAACAGGGCTTTTTCCTGTTCACTTGCTATCCATTAAATGTTTCTTCAATACTAAATATTATTAGGATGATTTAAAAAACTTCTTTCCAACAAGTGAAGAAATTCTGTATTTTATCTGATAATAGTTATAGCCAATGTGATTGCAAGAAAAAGGAATAAAAGAAGATGTACCTTTTTGGAAATTTCTGTAGACAGCCTCATAAAAATAAGCCAAAAATTAGATTTCTTAAGAAACTTTTCATTCTTTAACAGAAATTTTTACAGGCTAAGTTTTTACAAAGGAAAATATGTGAATAATTTTTCTTTTGAAAAGCTTCCTCACTCCATAGTTAACCTGAAATATATGAATAAGCCGATATCTTATACTGAAAAAAAAACAAACCATATCACTCAGTTATCTTCTGCCTTACCTCTGGTCCATCCAACATTATTTATTAACTACTCATCTTGCAGTTGACATAGTTTGAAGTACACAACACTTCCACGACAGGAAAGCCACAAAAATATTAATATCCCTGTTTTAGGCTTAACTAGCTGCATTTCATTAAATATAAATACTAGAAGGAAATAATTCAATTATAAAACAGAATTTGAGTAAGCACCCTAATCTAAAATGTACTAGCTTATTTCAACATTTCTTACAGCACCACTAAAAATTAGCTACAAGTTTTTCAAACGAGCTAAGCATTAATTTAAAAAACTTAAATTCATGGTCATATATAAAATAATTCAAAGTCCATCTTATCAAGTTTATTTTGAACAAATATATACTGTACCTGGTTACTACCATGACCGAAAGGAGTACTAGATATATTAGTGGTTACACTGTGTAAAATAATTTCACCACTAAGAGATCCCGAAGCAATGTAGCAATCATTCCAATTGTACGTTACACAAGTGACTTCATCTTTATGATCCTGAAAGACAGAAATACACATAAGTACAGTGCCCCTAACCTTCAAATACTCCATCTTTCTATTTTTGTAAATACCAAGCGTTATGCTTGTTGGTGTAATATCTGCTTTAGTATTTCCCTCAAATAACTTCTTAAAAGACTGCTCAGATGAGTATGAAACTATATAATCAACCTCACATCCTCTCAGGAAACATATTCCCTTTTCATAATCATATTAATGGTCCAAGCGCTCTGAAACAAGACAGCACAAAAGGCTGATTTGCTAAGCATCTACCTGAAAGTACTCACTGCTGCTGATAAATAACGCTCACTATAAGCTACCGGGAGGGTGCTTGCCCTTGAGAGTATTACAGTTCACCTGAGAAGGTAAGACATTTAAATTAACATGAAAATGAGAGCAAATGCTAAAAGAGTGGTAAAGAAAAGTGTCAGAGAAAAGAGGCATCCTGTGAACTGATCTGACACCAGAAGTAACCTGTGTAACACCTCACTGGAATAAAGTTTTGAGTTCAGCCTCAAAGAAAGGATAAGAGGTAAGTCAGGAAGTGGAGAAAGACACCAAAATGGAACACAATGAAAAGACATTGCAAAATGGAACACAAGAAAAGTCAAATGATCATGTGCAGCTGCTCGCATTGCATTCGCTAAGATCAGTGAGTGCAGAAAGCTTAATCTTACTGTTCAATCCTTTAACACTCCCAAGAGACAAAGTCACTTTGCGCTTATGCAGATGAAGACACGAAGGTTAGGAAACTTGCATCTGCTCCATCACTGCCAGGTGATAGAGCCAAGATGTGCCTCAGCCAAGCCCCGAAGGCTATGCACTCCCAGTACACCACACTGCCTCTCAAACCCAATGTGAACCTGCTTTGAGGAAATAAAAGTATTGGGTTTCAAACTGAGTTCAAAGCACTTTTACCCAGCATCAAAGTAGAGACTTCTAGCAAGAACATACAAGTGACTGGGATGAGGAGTTTTAATAATTTAGTGTCAGATCTTAAGATAAACAAAGCCTAATATCTAATAATTTATGTAATATCAAGAATAGAAGCTACGTAATTAACATGTAATACAACTTTTCCAATGGTTCAAGCATTTGCAGAGGTACTCCTTTCCTAAATCAAAGATACAAATATCTGAAGGAAAGGGGTGTCTGGTAAAAAGAAAAAAGGAATAATGAATACTTTGTGCACTGTTGCCATTTGGTGAATTAAGAATTTGAAGTCCAATATAATTTCTATGGCTTTACAAAGGGGCAGGTGTCTTCTTAATCTCAACTGTGAAAAATGCGTCATTTGGTGAACATTTGCTAAGCACCAACCACATACCAGAAAATTGTGTTATCAACGGAGAGAAGACTGTAGAGGAAATATCCAATGGCAAAAACTAAGATATTTCACCATCACCGCTCATCAGTCCAATACTTAACTGAATGAATGAGGTTACAAAGTACTCTGAGAACTTCAAACAATAAGGAGAAAAAAAAGATAGATAGATAGATAGATAGATAGATAGATGGCATATCTGGGAAAGCAAAAGAAGAAAAAGGGACCGGAACAGGCAATGCAGAGTGGTAAGAGTATGTGAAGCTCTTAAAATAGGGATAAAAATGGACAGAGACTCTAATAGCTTCTGAACTCTCCAAGACACTCCTTATTCACAGTAGGTACTGCCCTCTAGGTAGCTTTAATTCAAATATTTCACAACGTAAAGGACTAAATAGCAGCAGCATCTGAGCTTGCACCTAGCATCTTCCTTGCTAGTCAGCGGCTGGACCCAGCACAGGTTCGGTAACTTCTCTGACTTGCTCCACCTGATAGCAGGAACAGCGCTCCCTGTCCTGCAGAGCTGTGTTAGGGTTTAGACCTAAAATGGGCCCAAAGCCTCACGTTTGGAAGGTGATCTTGCTGTGGAGCTGTCAGGGGAGCTCTGGTGGGAAGAGGAGGGTCTCGGGGGCACGGCCTGGCAGGGTACCTCACCCTCCTGACTCCTCCCTTTTACTCTGCTGCCTGGCTGCAAGGAGTGAGCAGCTCTCCTCTGCCGGGCATGGCCAGGCCTCCCTGCTTGCAGCCAGCCAGCTATGGATAGAACGGGTATCAGTGATTTTATCCCAGCAAGGAAGAAAGCGAACAAACCAAAACACGGCTGAGATGAGAAAAATAAACCTGTGTAAGTACAGTGGCTGGCATGTCAAAGAATGCAACTACAGGTAACTGTTCTCAGTTACTTTTTCTTTCTTTTCACAACTCTTCTTCCTTTTTACCACTCATAGCCATGTATATTTTTGCTGGGTTCTTTTTTCAGTATAGACAAGGACCATGCATTTTTTTTCTCCCCGTCACTGTAAATCCAGTGTCCTCAACAGCACAGAAGCACAGTAGGTGCCCGGCAGCTGTCAAGTGGAGCTACGCCGCCGAGGTCCATTTCAGGGGGAAGTCCCCGAGAGCTTTCCCCTGCTTGTGCTCTCTCAAGCTACAGCTCTGCTGACACTGCAGAGACCCGTAGCACTTTATCATATTCATTTATTCCACAGCAGAGATCTTAGGATTAATACTCTTAAAAGTTTATACCTAAAATAATGAGGTATAAAGGGTATATTTAAGCAGCAATTATAGGACTTTTTCAATTCCAGTTAAAAGAAAATCGATCTTGAGTGTACCACTTCTCCAGTAAGAATTAACTCAATGACATTGAGACATATAACAAAAACGATCTCGTACTTGCTACAAAAGGTCCAGAGGTGAGACAATTTGTAAGAAGCTGAGGGCATAGGTAAAACACCACTGGCAGGGGCTGGGCTGGTCATCACTGATTCCGACCGGAAATGAGTACACGAGGGCAGGTTAAAGGAAGCCCTTTCTCTGCATGTGCGGGTTCACGTGCGCACAAACACACGAAATGTTCAAACTTTTTACATTAACCTTTTTAAAGAGCGACAATAAAAATAACTTTTAAAAGATCAACCTCTAAACATTAGAAGATAAAATGGTCAAAAGTAGACTTCTGAAAAAGTCCTAACTACAGATTTCTGAGATGAACATTTTTATTTTCTGAAACTGCAAAAAGCTAACATTAATTTTAAGCATTATTCTAGAAATATTTTCACTACCAGGTTGAAAACACACATGCAAAAATAACACACACAGCAGCAGCCAAATATTTTGCAGAACTGAAAAGCTGAACCCCCAGGTCTAATTACTGGATTTAATACCATCATTCCACAACCACTCTCATTTTTCCAAAGTGCTTTTAAACAAATCCCTGATGTCAACAAACCACACCTCAGAAGAAAATGAAGGCGGCAGTAGGGTAGAACTCGGGGGAAAAAAACAGAAAGTTTCACCATTGACAGTGCACATTAATAATATACAGTATATGGAGGGGAAAAAGACAAAAAGGGTTTTTGGCTATTAGCACCTATACTTCCCCTAATCTCACTTTGATTTTGAAGCACCTTAATTTTATCAGAAAAGCTGAAAAACAGAAGTTGGGCAACTTAGTACACTAGAAAATATCCATTCTACTAAAGATTTGAAAGAAAACTGCTTACCGTAAGAGATCGATGAACTCTTTTTGATTTTAAATCCCAAATGTTAACAGTCTTATTTAGGCCTCCACTTGCCAAATACATAGATGTGGAATTTAAATCAACACAGGTCTGCTTTTGCTGTTTAAAAAAAAAAAAAAAAAAAAGGAAATTTACTAGATTCCAGCGATGACTATCATGTCCTCCAACAGAAAGCACGTAATAAATATAAGATAAATGTTCTGAAGTACATACTACAACCATGACAACACATACTAATAAATCATCAACGGATTCCAGTCACACCTAGAAAATTCTGAGGATTCAGCTCTCATCTTTCATATGGACCCAACAGCTTGCAAAGGTTTCAATGAAACAAGATCTTAAGGAAATCAGGTCAGTGCTTTCTTCCCCTGAAGGGAGGTGACAGGCAAAGCTTAGGAAACACCAGCAAGTCTTGACCTCCCAGCAGAACTTATTTAATATCTAATATAATATTTCCCCTCAATTAAACCTGCTCTTAGTCAGGTGTGGTGGTGCACACCTGTAATCCCAGCACTCAGGAGGCTGAGGCAGGAGGATTGTTGTGCGTTCAAGACCAGCCTGGGCTACAAAGTGAGCTCAAGGCCAGCCTGAACTACATAGGGAGACTCTGTCTCAAAAAGACAAAGACATACAAAAAAATAAAATAAACAATAAACCTGCTTTTGTAGCTTCACAGAATATCTTAAAATCAGTCCCCAACTCAGAAATTACCAGAAAAGAGGCTTGTAAAGGATGTCTAGTTTAGAGTACTGTTATAGAGGGGCAAAGTTTTTAAGCAAGTCAAGATACTTCCTAAGTCTTTTAATAAACCTCACCCTAAGGGGCCTAAGTCTCAATTATGCCGTCAAAACCTGACGTCAGGGGCTGGAGGATGGTGCTTAGTGGTAGAACATTTGCACAGCATGTATGAGGCTCGGGATTTGAGCTCCAGCTCTACGTGAATAAACAAACCTGACCTCACATTCTCTTCCATCTATAAGGGTACTAGCCATCTAGTTCCTCAAAATAAAAATCTGAAATAACCTTTAATTCCTGTTCTTCCTTCCTGCAATCTACAAACTCTGATCCTAAAATAAACCCTGCATTACCCTCTTTATCTGCAGAGACTACTAATACTAACCCAAACCTTGCCAAACCAGGGTAGCAGCATCCTAACTAGCTCTCCTGATTCTACTTCTGCTTCCCTGTACAGTGTTTCATCTATCATAAACTACACTGAGTGAACTTTAAGAAGTGTAAATCGGAGCATCTCTCTCCCTTTAAGGTTCTTCAATGGCTTCTAGTCACACCTAGAATAAACTCCACAGCTGTTAACCTGGCTTTCAGAGCCCTTTTCATCTCCTTCCCGCCTCCCTCATCTCTTACCCACTTTCCCTTTCATCAATTCTCCAGCCATGCTCACCTTTTCTTTCTGTAACCATAACAATCCCGTAGTTGCCTCAAGGCTTCTACACAGCTCTGCCTGGAAAGCCAAGGTCCCTGAACCTCACTCAGCTGGATGGCCTCTGGTCAACAGACATCAACTCTTCAGGAAATCTCCGTTAGCCTCCTGGTGTAAGCTGCTTTAGTATTATCTCATTTTACTTCCCTGCATTACAAGTTACCAATATCTAGATGTTTTGATTTACAGCTTATTCTCCTACTAGAATATCAGTTTCATTAAGAAGGATATCTACATCCAATCAACACTCATGGAGCAAATGGCTAAAATATGGAGCTTATCAAGTTCTTCACACAATTATCAATGAATGTCACTATGTGGTGGTGCCTTCAGTAAGCAGACCATGCTGTAGGGCACAGGACTCCACGCATTTCCCTTCTCAACCAATGGAGGTGCTACAGAGCGACAGTAACGGGTCTCATCTACAGTTGAATGCCATGGTGGGGATGGGGTGAAGATAATGACTTAGTTCTAAGTTAAAAGGCAAGCTATGTAGGGTTAGGCATGTAACTTCACATTTCTGGGTATGCTTCTCAACTGAGAAATGAGAAATGAGAGATGAGAGATGAGGATTGGATCTACTGTTCTTACCCTGAGTTTATACACCTCAAAACCACCTGCTCAAAATATTCATACGGGAGCAGATGATTCCCCTCACACAGACCTGTCGGACTACTTAACGGTCAACGATTCTTCGAGCTCTGGACCAAGAGTGTCAGCTAAGACATGAAGAACTGCAGGATGTTCATTTTATCACTGTTTTAGCCCAGCTGTTATAATTTTCTTACAGGTATCATCCTAGAAACTGACTCTGATCTAAAGACTAGTAAGACACAGAATCGGAATGTCACTGCAAATCAGGATAACTTTCTAAGAACTGTCAAAATAATATTTAAAGAAAATAAACTAAAATTGTGTCTACCAAAGACATATATTGTGACATCAACTATCACAATTAGAATTATTCTTAAGGGCTCAGGATATACTCTATACTTACAGGTGGCTTACTCACAGTTGACTTATGGGAATGCATTATCAATGTAGCTAATGAATTTAAATAATAGAAACTGTGAGGTTATGAGAATCCTGTATCCCCAAGGGATAAGACAGTGGTGGCAAACATATAGCACATGTCCTGCAGCTGGCTGTTTTGGCACTGAAAGTTCTAAAAGATTCACCATCACTGACAACACAATGGGTATAATTTTTAAAATCTAAGAATAAGTTGGTCAAGTGTCTAGGCTATTTAGTAGCCCATTACATCTGTTATAATATTGCCAATATTGATCTCTATAAAGTAAAATACAAAATTATAAATAAACATGAACTTATTTCCTTGATAATTCTAAAATAATGATAGAATCTTATCTTCCCATGCAGAAAAGATCTCAAACGGCTCATGAGTTACAGGATTTGAATCTCATCCAAAAAAAAGTAACACATTAATATCTTAGAAATTCTCAATAAAGGCTAAAGAACCAATGTTTACAAAATATTTTTATAAGTAAGTTACAAGAGATTCAAAATTAGAACTGTAATGATCTCACTTTCATCCACATGCATTATGATGTGATTTCTTAGATGTGGGAAAGAAGGCTAAGAGTTATAACAACTAACAAGTAATATTCACAGACTCCCTAGAATTATGTCACACTTGCAAATATCATGTTAATTTTAAACATTAAAAAAAAAGATCCTAAATATTGATTCACAGATTCTAAGGCATGATGCATAAAAATGAATAGCAGTGAGGTTCAGTAGTGAATGAAGGTAGAATTTACTGTTTATTGCTATTGAAGCCAGTACTGACACTGACACTGAAGCCAGTATTATCCTGAATCAGAGGGATTAACTCATACAACAAAAAAGTAAATAAATGATATGCAATCAGAGCCATAAGAACCAATCCCATTTGGATAAAGCCATCCTGCTCAAGGAGGGCCCGAGGGAGGCTCAGGCAGGCCTGAGTCCTAGACGGACAGAATCTGAAGCACAGGGCTACAGTCAGACATGGGTCTTCTGCCGACTGCCCTGAGTCCCAGGTCATGAAGCGGAGCTACATCATTAGGGCTATATGGTCAGCCCAAACTAATGACCTGGTACTGCGGAGTCCTAAGTCAGGAATCAACAGGGTCTCATCTACAAAGAGGAAATGAAAAAGCACGCGCCTAATTAATAAAATCCAAGTCCTCAATTGCTCCCCTAGGATGCCTATACTTTACCAAAAGATGTCAGTAAGCACACATATTTCACCTTTTAAGTGTTACAGTATCATTTTGAATTTAGGTTAAGAATGATACTTTCAAGCATCTTTATTTTTAATTGCAAGCATCACAATATATAAGCAAATGCCATGCAGGCAGAACTAAGATTCTCAATGAAAATCAAAAAAAAAAATACTTACCCCTTCAGCAAGCTCCAAAAGTGGAACAGGCTTACATTTGCAGCTTGAAACTACTATTTTGTCACCACTGGAAGATGCTGTTACTAGAAAGTTATCTAAATGAAGAGTTATGGAAGATCAAACGATCAGTGAGCATCTACAAGCACTAGACTATCATTACAAAAATGCAATCACACAAGTAAACACTGAGAAGACAAGCAAGTGAATACAGCTTATACATCAGCTTTCACAAATGGCTCTGGTTACTAACTACTAATTCCCTTTACTACTGCTACTGCAGGGAAGAACTATCCCTCTTGGCTGGGCTATCACTTGAAAGCTATTTAACCCATGTGAAATAGTACTCCATTTTCAGGGCCGGCCAGAAGGTCTAATTTTATCCATCAAGAATGACAGCATGATGAAAGCTGCATCAGCAAATATCAATCAGTCTTCTCATTTACCAAAACTACTCAAGATACTTATTAATCCTGAGCTCACTAACAATTTAAGGAAGCAAATACCCATATTAGTCAATTTTTCCACTAAAAAAAGTGAAATCTCTTTTTTTTTTTTTCCAAGACTGGAGTTCTTATGGCAGTACATTTCAAACTTACGTGTATTAGAAATGAATATAACAGTAACTATGGTCAATATACATAAGTGTAATTAAATAAATGTCAGGAAAGAGTTATATTTTAACTTTATTTTAAATTAAATGTAACATAATTGGAAATTAATTTTATTTAAATTTACTTTATAGAAAATATTCGGAGTGATCAGTAAACCTAAGACAAAGCAAGTATTTTAAAATTAAAATTATAATAAAGACAAAAATCTGGATTTTTGTTTTGTTTTCAAAGAGTAATTTTGAGAAGCATCAAATAGCAGAGGTTTAAAATCTATGCTGTTTAGCAAGCAAAGTCTGTGCACAGAAGCAGTGGAGAGAAGTTAATTAGACACTGAGTCCTGAGGTTAATTAGACACTGTATTACTTCAGGGTACTTTGCATAGTGTTCAGATACTCTGAGTGGACCAAGGATTTTAAGTTTATTATGATTCAAACAAAGTCATTTTTACCTAGGTAGTATAAAACTGGGGGGGGGGTGCCTACTTTCGTTGGCTTCTTTACCACAGAAAAGGACTAAAGCATAATACCAGAGGGTAAAAACTTTTTAAATGTCTCTTGTAGTATTTTTAAAAGACATGAGAAAAATGAGAACACTACTTAAAGAAACCAAAAATCAAAACAAAAATACTAACCTCCCTGGCACCTCACACTAATCTCATTCTTAGAATCCCAGTCTGCTGGGTCTAGGAACACTTTGTTCTTCAGTAACTAGCCACCCCCAGAAGGCGTCAAATATGGCCTATCTGCACATGGCCTCAGACAAGAGACCATACAGAAATGGAGCACTCTACAAAGTCACACAGCACTCATTCACAGCCATGTTAATCTGCTGAGAGACCATTAAGTGACACACCAGTATGTCAGTTCCTGTTTAAAAAAAATAATAATAATAAATCAAGAACTACTAAATTTTATTAAGAATTGTTCCTTGTCTCTTATATAAATAGTAATAGAAAAATTAAGCTCTAAGCATAATGAAAATCTAAAATTAGAGGGCAACAACTTCACGTATTTGCCAATCTTTTGTTTTCCCTACTACATAAGAGTTCATCAAAATGTAGTCACTTCCCCACAAGTTTGACCAGCAGAGCAACAAAATTTTTCACTACTTTAATACAAAATCAAGGAATGTTGAAGTAAATTTAATTAAAGAAGAAAAGCTGTCATTTTGGTTAAGTATTTGCAATATTGGTCATAAAAAGTTTAAAGCTTTAATTTTTTCTTTAATCAATGAATGTAGAATGTTATATTTTGATATTAAAACTTGCTTTCTGATTAAAGAGTGTAAGTGCTTCACACAAGAATAATTTTTAGCACACCAATTACACAGGACATCTTCACAGTCATGAGAGTACTTAGCAGTGCTATATAGACACAGGCGTGGTTCTCTACTGGGGTTAATTCTGGCAATTCTTAAGGCACTTTTGGTTTCATACAGTAATAGTAAGTGCCATGAAAAAAAGACAAACTCGAGTAACTGGACATTGGATAGTTGGTAAAGGGCCGCTTTCAGTAGCCCAAGACTGGGCGCTACTGGCAACTAGTGGGTAGGAGCCAGGAAAGCTTCCAAATGCCCTACAGTGCATAGGAAAGACTCTGCAACAAAGAATTATGGGAACTAAAGTGTGTTAATATTGCCACAGTGAGAAACAGGATTAGTGCACTCACTCATTTATTTGATTTACTCTTAAGAGCTCACCAGGCCAGGGAGCCTATCAGAAAAACTTAGGGAAATTCAATGTATATAATTTCACTGTATCTGTTTAGGAAATGTTTTCATTGCATACAGAAAGAAAAATGCAAACAAAACATCACTAAGATGGGGATGACGGATAATTTTTTTGCAATCTTATTTCTCTTTTATTAGTTTCTACATCAGATTTACAAATACCCAAATGCAGATTCAAAACTTCATTTCAAAACTTTTATACCATGACCCACTATACTCCATTTGGTTCCATAATAAACTGTAGACAGGATAAGTAATATATGGTCTGGATCTAGAGAGTAAAATACAATTTTTGTAACAGCACTGTTTTTGAATAAAGTAGGTGACAATTAAATGTTTAAAACCAACAGGTAAAATCAAAATGCATTCATATGCACTATTTTCCAAAATTACTACTTCACTTTATACAACAGTCACATAAAATGCAGTTCACAAGTGTCATATGCAAAAATTTCACTGGTACTAGTAGCAATGCCAAATAAAAGGCAGCTACTTTAAAAAAAAAAAAGGATACTATTGCTGCTCCAACACATTGAACTAATTCCATGTGGTGATGTGTGTGGGTTGAATTTATCCACCAGTGTCATAGATGAAGCATCCCATATTTTAATATCATCTCCCGATGAAGCAAATCGGAGGTTTTCCTGCATGGCTGCACCTACAAAAAGTTTAGAGAAATGTATCTTACATACAATTAAGGACAACAAAAAAAGGGGGGCAGAGGGGAGAACAGCGGAAGCATCCAGTATAAAGTAAGTGGCCCTGTCTACCTTTGTCTTATTCCAGAGTACTCACCCCGAAGTAGTTGGACTGATCTTTCTAAAACTTACACCACATCACATATTCTTAGTTGATCCTTCTAAGAGTTCACCACACCAATTATAAGAATATCCAACCTCCTCAGCCTGTCTTGTAGTTCAAACACGTAATTGTAACACGATGATATCACAACCCAAAGCAGTCTAGAAGAAAGAAGGCAAGCAAGCCACGCTAAGCAGACGCTTGAAGAATAACAAGTCGTATAGACAGATGACAGTTGAGAAAAAACATGCTCAAAAACACATGGCAGAAAGAAGGGCCCAGAAATATAACTCCCCACAGCGTCCTAGCATGGAAAGCGCAAGAGTACTACACAGCTGTAGCGGTATCACCGACAAGTTCCCCAAATCATCAACAAACATCACATTTATATCTATTACACTCTGATTTAAAGGGCAAGCTAATGGCATGATAAATTATACGAATCTTTCATTCTCGGGGCAAATTGCTTAATGTTTATACAAAAGCTAAAACATTTAACCGGAAAACTGACTCAAATGCTTCATTATGCTTTTATCAAATAAACACAATGCTACTGTAAACCCAAAGGTCATGGGGAAATGCAGACATTCAGTGTTTCCACTCGATGACTTAAACAGATGTAACACGTGCCCTCGGGTTGCCGCCTCTAGAAACAATGACACGGGAAAGGTGGACCCCTGAGGCCAGTAAATAAACGCAAGCCGTGGCTGCTACCACCCTCGATCTGACACCACGTCGATTGGGATAAGTGGTGTAGTGGGCGGATCACCGAAGTTAAGGTTCACAAAACCCGAGTTCCAAAACACCTGCCTCGACTTAGGGGACGGCAACTTTGGCAGTCTTTGCACGTTTCCCTCTCTGAACAAGCGGCGGGGAAAGTGATCCCCACCCATCTACCCAACATTGAGGGGTGACCCTCAGAGAGGGTGCCCATCCCAAGAGAGCTGCCGGGACACCACACTGGGGACAGCACTGGTTGGCACCTTCTGAGACAATGCAACCACCATACCCCGCTGCAACATAAGTTCTCCAACTTTCCTGCGCTTGCAGGCATCCCGCTTTCCGGAGAGCGCTTTTTACTCCTTAAAAAGTACTGAGTGCCTGCCCAAGGAATCGTGCTTCAAGTTTACAGAAAAGCAAGACGGACATAGGGGAAAGATGCAAACTTTCCGGGAGCAGCACACTCCCCAAAGTCGCAGCCAACCACGCCTGGCTGGCCCAGGCCACCTCTCCGGCTGCAGCTGGGCTGCAGCTGAGTCGTGAGTCGCGGATAGCGCGACCCCAGGCGCCCGCAATTCCGCGCCCCGCCCCGCCGCCGGCCGGGAACAGGGCCGGGGAGGCGCGCGGGCTCAGCCACCTCCGGCCCCCAGTCTGAGGTAACAGGGAGGAGGCTGGGGGGCAGGGGAGGACTGGGGCGCGACGGGCGGTGACCAGTTGACCCCAGTGCCCCCAGAACCTCACCTTCCGACAGTGGGACAACAGAGGGCCACAGCGCAGCCCGCTCCGCGCGGCGCTTCCGGCTCCCGCCTGGACTGTTAAACTTGGGCGGCCGGAAGTCCCGCCCATGTGACGTCACGAAAGGGCGCGGCCATGAGGCTCCTGGGAGCTGGGCTGGAAGCCAGGACTTCCCAGGTCCTGGGCGCAAAGTGTGCATCACAGCAGCTCCTCCCTTCACGCCCCAGGGACAGCCTGCTGGGGACAGGGCCGGATGGCTGTGCGCTAGGTGCCTACTGTGTGCCACGCACTGTGTTACACTCTGAGTCTATGTGCAGTGATGTGCTGGGTATGTGGGGGACAAAGCACATAAAAGTTCTGGTCCTTGGCCTCTTGGAGCCTGCAGTCCAGTATAGGAGGCTGGTGTTGATGAATACATACTTACGTGAAAAGGGGAAACTGTGACAACATGTATGAAAACCTACAATAAGGGACATTTATGTGGATGTGGGTTTAGGAGGGGATTCTCTCAAAAGAGACCACCAGAGAGGATAATAGCCACATAGAATCTACAAACCAAAAAAACCAAAAGTTAAATAACTCAGAATAAGCACCTAGGCTAAGCAATATCCAAACCCATGATCTTTCACATCATGCTTTGGGGTCAGGAACATCAAACACCATCTAGCTGGGAATTCTTCGGGAGAGAATGCGTCCCAGAGTGGAAAGGAAGATGCTGAACTGAGTTTTCAAAGGTCTGTTTTAATGGACTTTTTAAAACTCTCCTGATGATTTTTGCTAAAAATATTTATGGGGCTCTTTTTCTGCAGAGCGGTGTTCTTTCATCACAAGTACACACAGGATGTGCTTATGAGCTAGATACATAAATGCCAGCTATTTATGTTCACATTGGTAACTGATAACTCCAGTTTTTTTCCAGAGGAAAAATTAAAGTCCTGGTCATGTTCTGGAGATTGATGAGAAGTGGCATAATCAGTAGAGCAAGCAGAAACTATCTTAATTGTATAGTCTGTAGTTCTTGAGGTTATTAAATCTACTTTTGGCAGGGCTGGGACTCCAAAACTTAGGAACTAAGAAAGGGAGTGGAGTCAGAGACAACTGGGGAAAATAAGGAAAGCATCAAACATGAAAGAGAATTAAAGCTCAAAACTGAAATTAACAGGAAAATTGAGACTATATGGAAAAAGTGTAATATAACAAAATATAATAATACATATTATATAAAATATATTTATTGAGCACTTATACTTTGCTAGGCACTGTAAATGTGTATAGATATGTACAATATATATGTATATAACATACATATATAAAATTTCATCTTTTTAAAAACAGTTTGTCTTATTATGTGTCACTGTTTTACATATGATGAAACAGAGGTTAAATACCTTGCCCAAGACCATACAGTTAATAAAGCAAAGACAGGAAGTAAGCCCAGAACCAAAGACTGTAAGGACTGTGGTCCATCCCCTTACATTTTATGGGTTAAGAGTCAAAGAGTAGCATAAAGTCCATGGTAATTTCCACTTCCTTCCTTCCTGCTGGTGCCACAGCTTTATCAGATATTGTACTGGTCCTGATACAGCCCAACACCCTTGTTAGGGTAACAACTGTACCTATGAGCATACAGTTCCCTCAGTCCTGTGAAATACAACCTACAAGGAATAGCAACCAAATGTTGGGGGAGAACTTGGCAATACTAGAATTATATAAACATATACAACTTTCCAGTTGCAAACATGAAGACAAGGACTATTCCTGAAAATTCCCGAAAACTGATATTTCACAACAGAAGAATACATCCAGAAGCTACATCAATTATAACTATATGTGTGAATAATAATAGATTTTTAGATGTATTTGAAGAAAAATGTCAGAATTAATGGGAGTGAGGGGCCATATCCATAATCATTATTGGGCATTTTAACAGAATTTTCTCAGTAACTGATAATTCATTCAGATAAGAACACAATCAGTGAAGATGTGGAAGACTTAGCTTTTGGCTTGAACCAGCATCTTCCACTAATGTATCAAAAGACAGTCACAAAAGGTAAGAGGAAAGAACCTAGCATGAGTCATAGAGGCCACTTAGAAAACATGAGGTTGTTTCTTAAGCCACATATATAGGAATTATAAAAAGGCTGATACAACAGACATCAAGCCAAAGGGTACTGTTTAAAAAAGAACACCACACAAATGTTACCATGGCAAAACTTGAAGAGTCTGCAGTGTTACCCAACATGCTATTGGCCTTGTTGTAAACAAGCAATTTAGGGCAAGATACTTGCCAAGAAAACTGATGTACATGTTAAGCATAAGCACTTTGAGAGCCGAGATAGCTTCCTACAATACATCAAGGAAAATGATTAGAGGAAAAAGGAAGGCAAACAGATGCTACCTGAGTTGAGCAGAAGCACCAGCCTGCTGGCTTAGAGAAGCACGCTTTGTGAGAACCAGTAGGAAGCAGCCTGAGTTGCTGGAACCTGTTTCCTGTGCTTTTGTGGTATAAGCTCTGCTATTCAGCACCTAATTAGTGGCTAAATGTTTTTAGACTCTGCTTAAAAATTTTAAAAGTATCCTGAATTGTAAGATGCTTTTTTTTATATACTGGGAATCAAACTCAGGACCTTGCACTTGCCTTGCAGGCACTCATGCTGCTGAGCTATATCCCCAGCCCAAGATGCTTTTCTTAATTGAATAGGTGTGTGATGCCTTTACCTCAGAGAAATAAATATTTGGAGCAGATTCTCCTTTTCATTCTAACTAGTTAGTTATGTCAGATCTTTACTGGTTAGTGTCTTTCTTGCTAAAAGATGAGAGGTATTGTGCAGGTATATACCCAAATGGTCAAATATTTATGAAATATTTATATTTGGTTGAAAATTCTCTACATCACCATGGAAAAAAGATGTCTCAAAATAAATGAAAGCCAGTGTCTGGCATTACAGTTAAGCAAATAAATTGTTTAAAGCATTCTGTCACGAGTTATGTTCTAGTTCTGAATTGCTTTGACCATTCAGAAACATGACTTGGAAAATAATACTGTAAAAGCCTTTGACTCTGTATACTGTAATAAAATACTACAGGCTTTGGTTAAAAAATGATATTAAAGGTTTGTATATTATCAGTGGTCCTAACTGATGTTCATAGAACTCTCTACCCCCAACTATTAAAGATAGACATTCTTTTCAAATACAGATGGACATTTACAAGGATAAACTATGTGGTAGGCCATTAAATGAGTCTCAATATATTTTAAAGGAATAAAACTTACAAAGAATATTCTCTGATCTTAATAGTAGTGAATTAAATAGAGAACAAAAAAGTATCAAGAAAGCCTTGAAATAGCTGAAAATTAAGCATCTTTTAAATAATTCATGGGTCAAAGAAGAAATCAAATCACAAAAATACAAAATAACTGAATAGTAAGCAAAATGCAACATATAAAATTTATGTAGACAAAAAAAGAGAAAAAAGTTATAGAAATGGCTGAAGTAGTGTTAGAGAGAACTAATGAGTTTAAATTACAACAAAAGGAAAGGACCAATATAATGATCTTTGTTGTCTTGAAGGATGTAAGAACAAATAGCGAATTAGACACTAAGTAAAGATTAGAGTATAGAACAATGAAATTGAAAACAGACAAACAACAGAGAAAAATCAATGAAACCAAAAGCTAGTTCTTCACAATGCTTAATAAATTGATAAACCCCTAGCTGGAAGAGAAAACATAAATTATCAGTATCATAATTGAAAAACAGATCATCAGTATAGATTCAAAGATCATTAAAAAAAAGTAAAGGAATACTCTGAACAACTCTATACCAACAAATTTGGTAATTTAAATAAAATGGTCTAGTACCTTGAAAGACATAAATATTAAAACTAATACAAGAAAAAAAGATGCCAAAGTAGCAATGTACTAAAGAAATTTAATTCATAATTTAGAAAATCCAACCATACGATCATATAGCTTAATTATTGAATTCTATTAAATGCATAAGGAAGAAATAGTTCAATACAAACTTTGTAAGAGAAAAGAAAATATTTTTTAAATTTCAGTCTTTAATAACAGCATTGCTCTGGAACTAAACCTAGACAGACATTACAAAAAATAAGTATAAATTTTATCTTTAATAATATGACAACTATATATTGTTATGCAAATTGAATACACAAAAAATATCACATATCACAACCAAGTAAGATTTATTTCAAAAATACAAATTTGTTTTAGCCTTCAAAAATCAATGAACATAATTCAATATAAAAATGAGAGCCACATAATGAAGCAAAAACATTGAAAAAAAACTATCCATAATTAAAATCTCTCGGCAAACGAGGATAAAGAAGACAAGAAACACCTTCAAACAGTCCAAGAACACTGATACAGACTGTATCATAAGTGTCCATTCAATTCGTGTGTTATAGGCCTGGTCCTCAGCTGATGGAACTATTGGGAAGTGATGGAAACTTTAGAAGCTAGAGGATGATTGGAGGAAGTAGGTCACTGGGCAAGGGACCTGGAAGGGGATATTGGAACCCTGACCCCTTCCCTGCCTCTCTTCTTGCTTCCCAGCTGACATGATGTAAAGAGCTATGCTTCACCACACATTCCTTCCCAGTATGTTCCCCCACCACCACAGGCCAAAAGCAATGAGAACAGGTGATTAGGGACTGAGCCCTCAGGAACTAAGCTCGAATGTCTTTCCTCTTTTTAGATTATTTATCTCAGGAATTTTGAGGCAAAAGCCCACAGATAATATCTGAGTCATCAAATACTGAATGTTTGTCTTCTAAGACTGAGAATTCCACAAAGATTCCCACTCTTACTACAACTGGAGCAATGCAGAAAGACCAACAGCAAGAGGAGGAGGAGGAGGAGGAAGAAGAGGAATATACAGAGGAGGAGGAAGAGGAGATAAAAAGCACATAGAATGGAAAGGACGAAGTAAAACTCTTTTTGCATACTATATAATTGTGTGCTGGAAAAATTATACAGAATCCAGGGGGGAAAGTTCCTATAGTGAGTGAACTTAGCAAGGCATGTGCAAGGTCAATATACAAATATAGAATAGTATTTCTATATACTAGCAATGAAGAATGGAAAAAGTGGAATTAAAAAGTATACCTCCATTTCCAACAGCATTCAAAACCATAAAATATTTACATATAACTTTGATAAAAATCAGTGCAATTGAAAACTATAAAGCATGAGTAAGGGCTGGGGATACAGCTCAGTGGCACAGTGGTTGCCTGGCAAGCATGAGGTCATGGGTTTGACTCCCATTACCACTGACTAACCAACTAACTAAATGAATAAATAAATAAAACATGAGCAAGAAAATTTAAAGAGTAAATCAATGAAGAGCTATTTCACACTCATATGTCCATGAAGATTCAATATTCTTAAAATGTCCATCTTTTCCAGATTAATCTGTATATTCAATTTAATTTTCCCAAAATTCCAGAAGGTCGTGTGTGTGTGTGTGTGTCTGTGTGTGTCTGTGTGTGTCTGTGTGTTTGCATGTATATGTGGGTGGTGTACAAAATGACAAACTACTTCAAAAATTCATAGCAGAATGTGAATGTCCTAACCAAAACATTTTTTAATAGATGATAAAGCTAGAGAACCCATAGCTCATACCAATCTAGATTTGACACAGAATAACCCATAGGGACTGAAAGCAGAGAATCACTTGCTTAGTGCATGGAGGAATGGACCACAAAGTAGACAAAGAAACAATTGGTAGCAATGTAAATGTTATTGTTATGGAATTTTCAATACATCTGCCAAAATTTGTGGAAGAGTATATTTTAAAGGGTGCAGCTCTTTGTATGTTATGTATCAGTACATTTTACATTTTTTAAAAAAATCTCAGATGGCTGTGAGCTGCAGTGCAGTATAAAATGCTTGCCTGATGTTTGCAAGGCCCTAGATTTTTTTTTTGGTACCAGGGATCAAACTCACAACTTCCCACTTGCCAGGCAGATACTTACACTGCTGAGCTAAATCCCCAGCCATGGCCCTGGATTTGATCACCCACAGCACCAGAAAATATTCTCAGGAGCTAAGGGTTCCTGATCATTAGGACATAAAGTGATGTTCTTCACTTATAAAAGAATGACAAGTTTAGTTCTGTGCTTTGGGTCCATCATCAAGTAAAATAGATGTTCCTTGAACACAAATACTGCAGTATTCAATTTAGTCATCAAGAGGCTACTCAGTGACTTACAAGTGAGTACCATATACCATGTGGATACGCTGGACAATGGGATGATTTATGCTCCTGATACCCAGAATAATGTATAATTTATAACATTAAATCATTATTTCCAGAATTTTTTCCTTTTATATTTTTAGGCCACAGTTGATCATAGCTAGCTGAAATAGTAGAAAATGAAAATATGCACAAAGGAGTCTACTGTGAAGGTTTTTGGGTACTGTTAGGGGTCCCTTTGGGTGAACATCTGCATCTATTTCCTCTTCCCACCTTGCCTTTCCAAAAGCTTCCATCAAGTATCACTTAGGGAGCATGCTGCTCTGCGTGGCTTTTCCCCGCCCACTCCCCCTTGGACATTTCCTGCAGCTTCCCCTGGCGTGTCATTCAGGTTTGCGCTCAGGGATCACCACTTGGATGATGCTTTCCCCTGGACTACTGTGTCTAAAATACCTCCCCACTCCACCCACTCTTGCTCTCTCTCAGCACTCTGCGTTCTATCTTCAGAACACATACTTCTCTGACGTTCCACAGGAACTCAACTGTGCCTTGGTTCCTTTGGTTTCTTCACCCGAATGAAAGTGCCATAAGAACAGGTAGTTTGTCCGGCTTGTTTTCCGTGATATCCCCAGTGCTTTGAACAGTGCATGTCAGGCAGTGGGTACTCATTACCCACTTGCTGATGGAGCAAATGAAAAAACAGTAGATGCCTCCTGTGTTCATCTCTCACTTGAGTGTAGGCCCAGACACCCAATTGCCTTCATTTCCTCTGTGCCAAAACAGCCCACTTCTGCAGCTACTCACAGCATCCATATGTCCTCGTAGCATCTCTAGGGTGCAAATCAGATATTTGCAGATCAGTTTTGAATGTTTTCCTTTCCTTCTCACAAACATCCATGTAGAGGACCCAGCAGTCTCATTAATCTTACTGCTGTTTATCTCCTCAATCTGTCTGTCCCCCCCTGCCACCATTCTTATCTCATTTGGATCATTCTCCACTTGAAACAGTGTCATCCTAATTTTGTTTCCAGGCTTCAGGATGAAAACTTGCTATCCTCTGGATTCCTTTTCATAAGATGTGAATCAGAACACATAGCACGTGACCAGTTTTCTTAAAACCTGTACCTTCAGAGTGAAGTCCAAACTCCTCTGCATGGCTGCTAGGCTTTTAACTACCTCCTCATGCAGGCCACACTTACCAGCCACCACACCACACACCACATTGTCCAGCCTTGCCTTTCCTGCTGCCTCTACCTACATCTCACACCTGGCTCAGCCCAGGTGGATGAAGCAGCAAGAATCTGAGAACCTTCCTGCCCTGCCGGATGTGGCCACAGCATCAGAGGCCTACTGTCATGGACTCTAGATCATGTCTCCACTCCTTGACCTCCTGCACTGGGCTTTAAACTCCAGAAAGGTAGTACCTGTTTATGAAAAATAAATCTTTGCATCCCCAGGACTGAGCATGATGCCTGACACAAAAGAGATATTTAATGAATGTCTGATGAATGAAGAAATATATGCATAAATATGTTTTTTATGTTTCCTTTTTTTTAGAATATGCTTTTAGAATTTACCAATAAAATGGAAAATGCAACCCCAGTGGGGATTCTGAGAGCATGCGGACTAGTTAAGAGCTAATTGACATATTCCAGACAAGATAAAGAAAGGCTGGACTAAGGCAGAAGCAATGGGAATGGAACTAAGGAATTTGAATCAAGAGACCTTTGTTTCAAAAAACAAAAGATATTTTATGAGCAAATGAAATTGATTGAGCACTGCGAGTTTTCAGAAGGAGGGCTCTACTGTTTTAAATTTAGACAAAGGGCTGGAAAGCCAGACATACCCCGTGAGAAGCAATCAATCAACAAACTTCATGAAAGTGAGAAGAGGTGATTGAAGTAGACAAAGAGGTTAGAAGGGCTGCACAGAGTTTCTGATACAGAAACAAAAGAGAGTGTTTTAGCTGCCGAAGAACCGAGAGGCTGACAGGAGAGTGAAGATTTTAGCGCAAAGCATGTAATAACTGGGAAAGTGTACTTTAGTCTTTAATATAGTGATAAAATTTGCAGACAGCCTACGATATTATACTGACTAGGAAGGTATACATTATACAAGCTGCCTTTTATACTGATAAAAGAGACATGCAAATAAACAAGTTTCTGGGATTTATCCAGGGAAATAACTAACTTCAAGGGCATGTCACGAGATCAGTGAAAGCCCATCCTGTTTACACTTGACATCTTTAGAGTCATAACATAATCGCGACACTTACGGTATCCCTGAAACACAGGAAGAGATTCCACTGCGACACATTTACCCAAAATGTGGGGTAGGCAAAGGACTAGATAGTTCTTAAGAGCTTAGTATGTGTAGAACACTACAGTTTATATACATGTCACCCACCCCACAAAAACATGAATTTTTATCCTGTCATAACTGACCTTGGGGAATTCATTTTGAGAATTAAAAAAAAAAATAACAAAACCCTGTAAATAATATCTTTCCTAAATGGGTAATGAAAACATTAAAAAACAAGTCTGCTCACCTTCTATAGTGAGTCACGAGTTTTTTTCTAGGATAGTACCTAATTTGCATAATTTCTTATGCATCCTTTCAGGAATATCCATGTACATATGTACAACTTTGCAGAATGTATTCTGAGCCTGTTCCATATACACTGAAAACAAACATTATCTTACTATGCATCTGTTCTATTTAAGACTATGTAGTTAACACTCCTGTATTTTAGTACATAGTGACCTCATTACTTCAATGCACATAATATTCAGCTCTGTGGACAAAAACATCTTTAATTTTGCAAAGCTTCTATTGATAAATATTAAAGATATTTTCCAGGTATTCTTTATGTATAAATAACTTCTTGTATATGCAAGTAGAATTGTGTATACTAGCATTGCACAATAGTTATATGACATGAACAACACAGGTGGTGATTTTAATTGTTTAAACAGACATGTTAAAAAAGTAAAAGACCATGAACTTTAAAAATGCATTATATTTAACCTATCATATATTAAGAAATGAACTTTAAAAATACATTATATTTAACCTATCATATGCCAAATATTATCACCTGAGCAAGTACTCAATATAAAATATTAATAATGTAGTGATTACTGTTACCTTTTTCATCAAGCTTCCCCCTCAATGACACCCTAGGCTGTTTTCAAAATTCAAATTTGCCCTTAAAATACATGGAGTTTTTACCTTATTAAACTTCAAGGCAAATTCAAAATAGTTTTAAGAATGCCTTGTGCAGTAACAGCTCTGATAGGATAAATCCACAGTTTCCCAAAGCAAATAACCTGGAAAATATTCTCCTGGCTTCCTACCACCACCACCTGTTATCTATCTTTCATTTTGCTCATAATTTATACTTTGTGTTTCTCCTATAAGGGAAACAATGTGATATTTAAGCTTGTGTGTCTGATTTACTCCAGTTAACATTATGGTCTCGAGACACACCCATTTTTCTACAAATGACTCATTTATATCTCTTTATGATAAAGTAGTACTATATTGTGTGTAAATACCACATTTTCCTTATCCATTCATCTGTCTATAAACATATAGGCTGCTTCCAAAATTTAGCTATTACAAATTGTGTTGTTGTAAACATGGGTATGCATGTAATTTTAAAGACAGTTTTCTTCATAATTGTACCTCACACCCAAAGCAAAGTTAAATTGCATAAAGAAAAAAAAAACCTTTGTTAAGTGCAACTTAAGATTGCACTTAACCCATATGTTTAATGAATATGGTAACAGGCTTGATTTGGAGAACTTAGGGCCTGTTATGGTTTAGATCTGAACTGCCCTCAAGAGTCTCATGTGTTCAGGTGACTGGTTCATGAGGGTACTATGGTTGACTTGATGTTGGGAGGTGTGACCTGGCTGGAGGTGAGTCACTGGGGTTGTGACCCAGAAGGACACATCATCAACCTTAGCTCCTCCCTCTCTGCTACCTGGTTGCCATGACAATAGTGGCTTTCCTCTGGGGCAGACCCTTCCACCATGATGCTTCTGCCTTAAACCAGTGGACCAGAAACTGTGAGTCAAAATAAACCTCTCCTCCTTTAAATTGTGGGGGTTAGACATTGTTCTCAGCAGTGAGAAAATGTCCAAGACTGGGCCTGTGAACACTGCAGTTCCTCCTGATAAGGAAAACAACTTGGACTCCTTTCTCCCTCCCTGGAAGCAGGGGTGTTCAGGTCTCTGACCCCAGCCAGTACTGGGTTCAGGTATTATAGAACGAACACCAGAGTTATTTGGGGGGCAGTTGTGCTTAATGTGCTGCAGTCTTGTCCTCTGCTTGACCTCTAAACATCTGTCCCACTGATTCTGTCCTTAGCACACTGTACTTTCGTGCTAATACCTTCCTTCCTGTGAAGAAAACATGAAAACCTATGGCTTTAATAACCATTGCTACTCTCCTGGTTGTAAATCAGGCATCTTGCAAGCACTTCAATTCCAAAGGGTTACAGTGAACATTGTTTCTGACACTAAATATGTTTTTCCTCCTGCACCTTACTGTTCCCTGCATCTCAGTCAGCTGACCTGTCACCCATCTGAAGACCAAACTAGAATCCCAAGAGTTAGGATCCTCTTGTTTTCCCTGCCTCTCCACATTCCATCAATCACCAGATCAGCTCCTACTTTAACAGGTGCCCTCTTTAGTTGAGATGAGCATTTATTCTATTTCAAGGTTACTTGTGTCTCCCAGGGAATCATCTCATTTCCAGTTCTGTCCCTTTCTGACATGCTTCCTGCCATGGCCAGTGGATCTTCCTCCATGACAAATCTGACCATGTCACTCTTCTCCTGGACATGTTTTAATAGTGCCTCATACTTGCAGGATGAAGTTTCACACATCCATTCATTCAGATGACTAATATTTGTTAAATATTTACCATGTCTTGTGGGTTGTGATAGATGTTATGTTTGCAAAAAATAGAACAGAACTATGACTTCTGCCCCTCAAAAGCTGCTAGGTTTGCTTTTGTGAACATAGAAGATTTCAAGTTCTTCGGCAAAGTCATGAAATGGAGACTATTGAAACCTGCAATGCAAAGGCTGTGATTGCGGCTGTCTTCACCCTTTCAAATTCTATGGAAAAACATCAAATGGGTGATTCATGAGGTCCCAACCTGAGTTCTTTGCCTCTTGCAGACTGATGCTTACTTTTGCACACTTATGTGAACTGCGATGAGGCTTTCTGAAAGATTAAAGGAAGATTCCACCCCAAAGTGACTTTTTGCATTTCTTGTAGTTACTAATTGATACCAGCACTCAAGGAGACTTGAGCAAGGTGGCTCTGCACTGCTTTACTTTGATGGGGATGCTTTGTACGTCTGTATCCAGGGAGGCTCACCTTTGGGTCAGACAACCGTCTTGTTCTTTCTAAACACAAAATAAAAGATGTTCCATCTCGCCTTATTTCTAATATCATGCCACAGGCTTTGATGCAACATTATGGGGTTAGAGTGTCCCATTGGTTCGTGCATCCTTCCTGTCTACTCCTGGGAGGAAGCACGCATCAGGTTTGCTTTCTGCATATGACTTGATTTTGAGTAAAAACAGCTGAACTCATTATAAACTAGAGAAAAACCTAGGAACTGAATCAGAAGAAATAACCTTTCACCTGCTGACCTAATGGATTTTTCTTTCCTTCTGATTTCCATGAGTTAGATGCATCTTTTGTGAAGAATGAAAAAAACCGCTCTCGGGCTGTTAATTCGACAGCTGGAAATTCTTGCTCTGGTTCACTCACTTTCATCACTGATTTCCACTTGGGGAAGCGGCTTGTTTTAGGAACTATTTTTGAAGGCTGACTACTAATGGTCTCAGGGTGACTCATGACTTAAGAAAGTACACAGTAAACAGGCAGCTGAAATAGAAAAAATGTTGTTTGATGTATTTCCTTCCTCCTGCCAAAGTAGAGACCAGACAAGTCTTTTTGGGTGCTAGTGAAATTCTTTATCTAGGTGCTGGTTACTAGGTGGATTCCATTTAAATAAATCCACTGAGCTGCAAACTTGGGGTTTGTGCAATTTTATGTATGTGTGGTGCACTTCAAATGCTAAAAAACTGCCAAAATCTCCTCTCAACCTAACAGATAGACATATATAAACGTTCGCACCCACATACACACACCCCTACTTCCCTTCAATCAAAGCTGTTATTTTTCTAAAAATCTCTCTTTTTTAGATCACACTATAAATTGTTTCATTTTCTATTATGCTCTAAATTTCTTGTTGGTAGGGCTAATGTCTTATTTAGCTAGTGCTGGAATTAGTCCACAGAAGATACTTCATAAATACATACTGAATGAATAAATGATTGAAAATAATGAATAAAAGACAAAACTGAATAAGGGAAAAACAATGACTCAAAACAGGCACATAGCAAATTAATATTCTCTATGCTGTAAAATACAGTTATGCTCATGACATCTAATCCACTGGACAGATTCCACAGTCAGTTTGAATCTCATACTGTATCTCACCAGTATTAAATAGAAGGCTTGACCAACCAAACCAGCTTACTCCTCAGGGTCACCAAATGAAAGGAAGAATTTAGATTCTTGTTTCTTGGTGATTGTCTTCTAAAATGTTATAACAATATTACTGTTTGGTAAGATGGGTGTCTTTGTTCTGGTTGTTGTTGTTACTAAAACCAAGGATCATGTGTTGAGTGGTTCATCATGGATAGAGGTTTATTCAGCTTGTGGTTCTGGGATCTGGTGCAGTTATCTGCATGGCAACTAGAAAAACCTTTCTTGATCATTATAACAACACAAGGCATCACATGGCAAGGCAGAGAAACTGAGCCCAAGAGAGGTCTGTAAAACAAATAAAATCATTACTGTAAGATGCCACTAATCCACTAATATATTATTCCATTCCTAAGGACAGAGCTCCATGCCCCAACCACCTTTCAAAGGTCACACCTTGCGACACCACTGTTGTCATTTTGGAGATTTTATTTCTAGCATGTGACTTCCTGGGGATGGCCAAACATTAGCAATGACTTTAGATCTGGAGCGCAGGACACAGTTCAGTATCGGTCCCTCAAGTCACACAAGCTTCACTCATATGAGAAAAGCCATTGATACTGGAGGGATGACAGTGCATGTGCTGTTTGGTCCGTTTTATTGCTTCTTTAATCCTTATCTCAGATTGAAATCCTATGCTTAGGCTTTGACGAACCAATAAAAGAAAACAAGTAGAAAAAGTCTTAAAAATGTTTCTAGTTAATCACCTTTCCATTGTTTTTATAACCTGTTAGGTTTGATTAAAAACCAGGAGTGGGTGGTAAGATATGTGCTAGTTATCTGTTTCCTTACAACAAATTACTTCAAGATGTAATGGCTTAGCAGTTTAAAGCAAAAATAAACACACTGTTCAAGATTTCTGGGTCAGGAATTTTGAAGCAACTTTGTTGGGCAAATTGAGTTTCCAAGAGTTCTGCAGGTGATAAATAGTAGATCTAAGATTTAGAAACAGGTTCTCTGTTGAAATGACCAGAGGTGACATCTGTGGATCAGGATACCAGGTTAGGGAGCTATGACAATATCCCAAATGAAAAACAACTGGGACAATTGCAACTGATACTACGAGTAGAAGAAGTGGAAATATTTTGGCAGCTGATTTTAGGACCACCCTAAGGGCCAGGAAGAGATATATATGCTGGCCGATCCTTTCTTCACAGTGAAAGGTCCACAGGTCTGAGGGAACTGGCTTGTCTGTACCCACATTTTCCCTTTAAATTCAGGTACCTAAAACCCTAAAATTCTCTGCCTTTGGCCCATGTCCAGGATTCACACAGGACTTTTTTTCACAGTTCTCCTGCTGACACCAACTTGCTATTAGTATATACAACTCAGATCGGACAAACAGCAATGAGTGGTCAAAGGACTGGCCTGACCTTGACAGTGTAAGGTGGGGAAGGTCCACCTTCACATGCGTGAGACCTCTCACAATACTGGAAGGAACAATGGAAGAAAGAGGAAGGAGAGAGCCATAGCTGGAGGCCACCTCTTTTCAAACAGCCTAATTCCTGTGCTGAATCCAAGGAATTTGAGAGTCCTACAGTGTACAGTCGCTCCCCAACTATGAAAGTGTTTGTTAATTTAGGACAAAATGTATTTCGGTGGAAAAAATCATAGCTTGATTTATACTGTGTAAGTTTTAGAGATGGAGAGGAGGAGAGAGTAGAGTATCTGGCCCTCAAGTTGTAAGTCTTCAATCAGATCATGAGAAAAGCTAGTCTACTGATATTGGAGGGACCTCATATGCTCTACGGGCTGCTATTTATGTTTGTTGGACAAATATACTTACAACAGAGATTTATTTTTCTGGCCACATTGTTAGATCCATGAGTCTAAATTTTCATACTACAAACGCCTAGAAACTCCAGGTAAATATAATAAGTATGCCTTTGAATCACAGCTGAGCTTTTGAAAAATAACAAGAAATTCCCCATGAAAGAAAGAAAAGAAACCTAAGGAAAAACATGTCTCAGCTAGTCCTGTAGCTTTCCTGGACAGGAGGAAGTTTTTGGTTATATAGTGCATGGAGTCATAGGTTTTAATACCTTGAGGCCGGGGATTACAAAAGGTTGCAAGTTACAGCTAAGCTCCTTACCCACATCTGAGCCCCTCAAAAGGCTGTGTGGGATAACGGGTGGGCAGGATAATGGCTCCAGAGGGATATGCGTTGCCTAATTATGTTTCCACACATGACAAAGTGGAATGACGGTGGAGGATAGAATGAAGGTCACTCATTAGCTGATCAGGTAATAATAAGATTATTCTGGGTTATTCCTGTGGTGCCAATGTCTCCATAAAGGTCCACTTGAAAGTGGAAGAAGATGCCAACAGAGCTCTGCACTGGCCTGAGGCAATGATCCCCAGACCACAACCACATCACAAGACCCCACCCCTGACTCTCTTCTTTTTCCCTACATAACCCTGTGGTTGCCATAAGCACTTCTAAAGACAGGTCTCCGGTCACCAGCACTCTGTCCATCCCTGCTTGGCCACATGGAGGATAAAGCTCCTTTCCTGCCTCTACCAACCTTTTCTCTGCCTGGTCTCTGGGCCTGATGGCTGAGCTTGGTCCCCTGGGACTCACCAGAGATGGGACTTTCGCCCTAACCCCAGTGACAGAGCCACCAGTCAAGGAGTGTGGACAGTCTCCAGGGTAGAGAGGATTGGATTTTTCCCCAGAGCCTCTAGAAGCAGCCAGGCCTCTAGACATCTTGGTTTTAGCTCAATGACACACATCTTTGGACATCGGACCTATAGAATTTGAAATAATAAACTTATGTTGTTTTTTTCCTCTGTGAGTTTCCTTCTTACCACCTTTTCTTTCTCTCTCCCTCTTTCCTTTCCTTTTCCAGTTTCCTTTTCCCTTCCTTTCCCTTCCCTTCCCTTTCACTTTCTTTCCCTCAAATTCATTCTGTTTGAAGCCAAACATTTTGTGGTAATTTACACAGCAGCAATGGAAAACTAATATAGATTTCATCTTTCATAAAATATTAGATTCAAAGACAACTGCTCATTAGCACAGGTTAAAAAGAAGGGACGTCTCCTCTGAGAATTTGTTACCATGGCCCTGCCCTTTACTTGCAAGGTCTGATACTCGAACACTGAGAAATTACCAAAATAATTGCTCCCAGGGAGAGGTTCCTGGAAACTGCAAAATCCCCTCTGGAAAGACCCAAGCTTAGCCCAGGACACTCAGGATTTACAGAAATGAAATTCTGATAAAATTATACTCAAAATGGCAATCCAAAATGGAACACACATGCACACACACACATACACGAGAGAGAGAGAGAGAGAGAATGAATATCCAGCATAAACCAGATTGATCACACACAACGAACAGCAGGATCAATATGCCAATGCACTACATAATAGAAAAATGACAGTGAAAGGAAGATAAGTGTGCTTCAAATATTAGTAATATAAACAAAATAATAAGAATCTTAAGACACTATGAGAAAAGAACAGGCACATTGAATATCAAGTCAATAGAACTTCTAGAAATAAACAAGTGGTACCTTTGAAATTAAAAAAATTCTATGGAGAGGTTCAGCAGCAGACCTGAGACAGGGAGTGAGCACTTTACACAGTACAGCCTGGAGCAGGATAGGAGGATGGAAAATGAAGAAAGAAAATGCAGGGAAGACCTAAAACTGTGTAACAAGGGTCCCCTGGGAGAGAACAGAATCAATGCGACAGAAGCAGTAGTTGGAGAACTTACTGTACATGTCTAAATCCAGTAGCCACGCTAAAGGCACCAATGAAGAAAGTGAGATGGTGACATACTTTGATTCCCATCTGCACCATGATTAAAATACACAAAATGCCGTGCATTACATAATTATTGTCATTCTTTTCTATTGCATGCTATGTATTCCTTGTCAAAGCATAATTTTCAAAAGTAAACATAATGCTCTAAATGAACATGGGTCAAAAGTTCTATTCGACCCATAAAAAGTGAAACTGTAAGATGCTAAGATTTATTTTTAAAATTTTTAAAGTGTTAGATGATTAATAGGGTAGATATGAAACTGGTTGGCATCCTACAGGGGAAAAAATGAAAACCTTTGGTTTATATCCATATTGCATACATCTTTTTGGTACAAAACTTGTTTATATTACTACCGAATGCCATCATCTGCATTGCTATTAGTATTTTATGAGGTGAACTTTATTCTTAAAAAGGTAAAAGACTTTCTGAACAATAGTAAATAAAATATAGGCAAATGTTGCTGAAGTAGCTGACACACATATGACAATTATTTTTGTGCTAACTTGGCTAGGCCACGCTATGAAAATATTTGGTCAAACATCATTCCAGACATTGCTACAGAGGTATGTTTTAGATGAGATTAACATTTAAAGTCAACTATAAATAAAGCAAACTACCCTCCACAGTATAGCTGTAGCTTATCAAATTGGTTAAAGGTCTTAAGAGCAAAACCTGAAGCCACATGTGCACGCCTGCAATGCCAGCACTCGGGAAGCTGAGAAAGGAGGACTGCAGGTTTGAGGTAGCCTGAGCAACTTAGGGGGAGACTGTGTTAAAATACAATATCAAAAAGGGTCTTGGATGCAGCTCAGTGTAAAGGCCCTGGGTTCAATTCTCAGAGAGAGAGAGAAGGAAGAAAAAGAAGAAGGAGAAGGAGAAGAAGAAGGAGGAGGAGGAGGAGGACGAGGAGGAGGATGAGGAGGAGGAGGGGAAAAGGAGGAGGAGAGGGGGAAGAGGAGAAGGGGGAGGAGGGGAGAGGAGAGACATGGGGAGAGCACCAAGGGGAGGAGGAGGAGGAAGAAAAAGAAACGGGGAGAGAGTCAGAGAGGCGAGCTAAGAAGAGTATAAGGGAATTTTACCACCAAACTGCTTGCAGGTTTGAGCTGCATCACCTCTTCACTGGGTCCCCAGATGCAAATCTGTTCTGGAGTTCTGTGAGCTGGGACTTCAGTCCTCAGTGGATCTCTGTCTCTGTCTCTGTCTCTCTCTGTGTGCCTCTTCCCCTTTTCCTTTCTCCCTCCTTCCCTCTCTTTTCTCTACGCACACATTCACACATACACATGCACACATGCATGCCATTCACTCTGTCTCTAGAGAACTTCAAATAATACTCAGCCTTCCACTCAGCAAAGTTAGACAAACAACTGGATTGATATCCAGTAGTCAATCCATGTTGCCTATTTCGTAGTTTTGAGTATTTTCTTCATAAACACCTCCAAAGAATTAGAAAGATTTCCAATAACTTCCATTTGACTATTTATTAACACCTGCCAAAAGACAAAAATTACAACAATTGAAAAATCTTCTTTATTTGACCTTATTTTTAGTTCTAGCATTGGGCAATACTTCATTCTTCAAAACATGATACATGTTCAGATAGTTTGTTTTGTAGACAGAAGAGGGCTGAGAAAAAGCAGAAATAATGAAAAACAAATTGATCATTTCAAAACTACTTTCTTTGTTAGTCAGGGACAGAGAAAAAGAATAGTAGAATAACTGATCCATTTGCTTTATGTTACTTATTTTTATAAAGATTAAACAAGAAGGTACTTCATTATTAAACTCTCTGAAACGAGCCTGCCTGGAAAATTTGGCAATCATCTGTTATTTTTGTTGGTTTCTTAAAAGGTCAAATAAACAATTTAGTCTCAATTTGGTGACATGGAGCTTTACCACAGATGACTCCACTTTGATTTTTGCTCTGGTCTCTTAGGGTCTATTGCAAGAGCTTAGTCCACAACACCTTCTATACCTTTTAATAAAAATACCAAAATTAGTCCTTCCTTGTGCTTTTTAAGCCTCTCTAATAATAATGTTAAAGAGCATTTGAGTTGGTAATAAGCAACAAGACAATAGGACTGCTTAATTATAGGCTGCTTGCATTCTATCCTAAGAAGTGACCCCCATGCCACAACCCTGGTGACCATTCACAATGTTTACTCCATCTTCCCTGCCCAATTTCCAGCCAACACCCCTGTTGCAGCCAGCACAACCCAAAAGGGCACATGTACTTCTGCCCTTGATTGGCTTCAGACGGTTCCGTAGCTTCCCAGCTCCCTTACTGAGGTAACAGATCGATCAGTCAGGCACTGGCACTTAGAACACAGGTCCACAAAGCGGGGTCAAAGATGAACAGGGCAGGCCGGCGCCAAAGAGTGAGCATGGGTGAAAGCCCTAAACTGATGAAGAAAGTGTGAGACAGACAACGAAGGGAAGTCTTTGGCCACACAAGGCTGCCTTGGAATGTGACCAAGGTGGGGGACTGGCCAGGGAACCTGTGGACAGTGTGTAATCATCTTTATTACTGGGCCTGGGGGAATGTTGATCGTTTCCCCATAGGACAGGGAGCACACTGCCCCAACAGGCAGAGAAAAAGCACTTCTTTCTCAGGTCCTGTGAAAGCCCCTGGACAAAGAGTCCTCCCTGTCAACCCTCTTTGAGGTCCCCTCTGGTAGCAGGAGCTTTTGCTTGCTTTTGCTTCCCCAATAAATTTGCTTCCTTGTCACTCTTGCCTCCTATGTCTGTGACCTCATTCTCTGACACTGTGAGACATGAATCCAGCATCCTGGTAATATTACCACAGCCCATTCCATACCTCAAGAGCAGCCATACCTCTAGCCTTTTCTCTCACAATTCCTATTACCACCTTAGGCTTGTTCTCCAGGCCAGAGTTTTCTTGAAACAATGGACTGAATGTTTAGAACTCATCAAAAAGCATGTGTTGAACCTTAACCCTGAAGGTGATGGTTCTAGGAACTGGGGATATTGGAAAGTGATTAGATCCTAAAAATGGAGCCTACTCGATTCCTCATAAAGAAATCCTACAAAGCTGGTAAGTCTCCTCCACCACCAGCAACACAGCTAAAAGGTTCTATCTATGAACCGAAAACAGGTCTTTACCAGATATCAGTTTTGCCAACAACTTCCATCTTTGAACCTCTCCTTCTCCAGAACTATGAAACATTAATTTCTATTATTTATAAGGCACTCTATTTCTGGTATTTTTGCTATAAAAAATCCTCAAAGACTAAGATCGAAAGTCACATCCCAATTTGCTTTTGGTTCCATAATACACAATTTTGTAAGTCTAGCATATTATATGCCATCTCCACCAAGCTCCATTTCATTTCTGCATCTAGTATCAGTTTGAAAGTTGTCTCAGTGCAGATTTCTTAGACAACAGAGCCCAAAGCAAGAAACCAGTGCTGACTCTTCGTGGAGGGGCAAGCTGATATAAATCTGAGGGCCCATAAATGGGAAAGAACTCGAGTGAAGCAAGAAAGAATGTGAAATGTGTCACCATGCTGGCCACGGCACCATGACAAACCTTGCAGAGACACATAAGTTTTCGCAGCAAATGTTGTGTACTTAGGACTCCTTAGGGTGACTATGTAGAAAACAACACCTCCACAAGGGACTAATGAAGCAGTGGGATCTGGTCCCTCCTGGCTCTAGATTCCCATTGGTTGGCGGGTGCCTGGGAATGTGACGTGGGCCAATGCAAAGGTATCCCAGGCATCTGCCAGTCACAAGCAGATTGTAAGAAAGTGGTTCTACTCTTACAACTCTTACTTTGAAAACCTGCTTTGGGCACCCCAAATGCAAGAAGTAAGAAATATCTAGATGAAACAATGAGAACTGCAGAGAAAGTAGGCCTTGCATCTCCCTGGCTGCAGGCTATAGGCTTCTTTAGAGGGCAGGGAGAGAAGAACCTCTGAATTGGATGTAAGGTTGAAATGTTGATTTATACTGGACTGAGCCTAATAATACTTAGAAGTGAATCTCAACTCCCCAGATGGGACTTGTTCATAGATTGAAAGTGACTGAAAAACAATACGAAGATCCTGGCAAGAAAATATCCACAGCGGGAAAAGAGAGATTCAACAACAAATTATCCAAAGGGAGCACTTGGAGAAAAATAATAGGTTATAAACCATGTCTTTTGGAGTATTTGAGAGACAGGGGAATAATGAGAAAAATAAAATATTTAAACAAATAAAATTGCTATGCAAATTTCCACCCAAGTTGTCAGACTAACTTTTTATTGCATTTTTTAAAAAACAAATTAAAAATTACGAATGTGTCTAGTTCTAGCTTCTGCAAGAATTCTCGGAATCAGATCTTATAAAGTCATGATTTTGTAAGGTTATACAAGGCATTTGTCCCATAAAACCCACAGATATCTTTTAAATGTGACTCAGAGCAGCATCTTGAAATGGTCTAAAGTTTGTACAGCATAAATCCAGCTCAGATTTAAAGCTTCCCCAACCCATGGGGAACAGCAACCAAGCTAAACTCAGAAACCATGTTTCAGCGCGCAGTGCTAAGCGAGCATCACCGTCTTTAAAGAACAGACGTGTCCAGAACAGCAGGGCTCCTGTCCCCTACCCGAGGTTGGCTTCTGTGTGATTCTGACATGCTGGGAATGGACTGTGGTTCTGAATTATTATATTACCTTTGATTCAGCTCCAGTGGTTCCAATCTGCCCAGTCTCTGCGGCATCCTCCTCTGTCAGGCTCTCTCTAACTGCGCCTTTCCTTGATTTCCTCACCTACATCTGTCTCTCCTGCCCGGCAGACATAGGTACAGAGCAGAGGAGGGGGCTTTTTGCCCTTCTTGGGTCTCACTTTTTTCCTGTCCAGACTCTTCCCTTCCCCTATTTCCCTTTCCATAGTCTGTCTAAGGAACAAAGTTTTCTTTTTCTTGCCCTGTAAAACTGAGCTTCCATTTACCTGTACTTAACACACTCTGTTGACAATGACCATTTTTTGCCCCCAAAGCATCACCCGTGGACAGCACGAAGAACTGTCAGAGGCTTCGAATTTTCAGCCTCCATTCCCTGCTACCAATATCCAGAATTGTTCATCTGAAACAAAAGATCCAGAGATAACAACAACAATAAAAAATCAAGCCGTCACTCCTCTCCATGCCCCTTGCTAGGTTTCTAGAGAGGTTTCGGGGGGGGGGGGCGTAACACCCCCATCGAGTTTGGGATTGTCCACTGGCTACCGCAAAAAGGGAAGGGAACTATTAGACAGTATCTCCTGCAAATAAACCCCTCACCCCCAACTTTGAAAAGCAGATGCTGCCTGACTCAGTGTTGGTTTTAAGTAACACACTTTTGTCCTCTTAATTTTCACATCTGTCATGTGAACGATGGCAGAACACATTTAATAAAGAGCTCCATTTTAATCATTAATTATGATACCAATATACCAGTTGTATTGTATTCTAATGTAGCTCGCACTTGTGGATTTCAAAGAGCTTCCCCGGATTTAATTAATCTTTAGCTTTGCTAATGAAAAGCATTGCTTTTGGCTGGCATGAGTTTAGGTTTCTAATCTGTTTCTTAAGGTCACCTCATTTTTCTTGAAAATGTACATTTATAATTTAGCACTGCAGATCTTTCACATTCCCTATTAAGCAATTATTTTGATTACTTCATTATCTTTCATTTTTTTCCTAGACTATTTAGGTGGGTTTCTGCCTACCATGAGCCAAGTGTAATTCCGGCTTTCTCTCTCACTCCCTTTATTAGCAAGATCTGCATTAGCAAGGGATTCATTTTCATTCCGAAGACTGAAAACAATTTCATTATCTGATAAAAATTATCTTCTTATATGCTATAAGCAGCAATTCTCCTCATTTATGGTCTCATTAGGGATTTCATCTACCCAATACATCTTCTCAATTCTTCTTTCAGAAGCTAATCATTTTGTGACTCAACTAATAATATTTTGGGCTAGAGATTTTCATTTGCACCTTTTCTTTCCCCTTTTTTCTTCTCCTAATATAGTGGCCACATCATTCCCTTTATGAGCCATTGCCATTTCTTGCTCATCCTGAAACATTTTGTTCAGGCTTCTTCCTAACATCTATACTGACATATTGTGAATTGTAAATTTACATTTCAGTTACCCTTAGCATATTATAGAGCATCTTAATAGAGACTTTTGTGTGTTCAGAGCCAGGAACTGTGTCTACTATATAGCAATGCTCAACAAATTTGAGCCAGGCTTGGTGGCACATTTCTGCAATCCCAGCACTCTGGAAAGTTGAGGCAAAAAGATTATAAGTTTGAGCCCCATTTGGGTAATTTAGTGATTTAGTGAGACCCTATATTGAGATAAAATATAGAAAAAGGACTGGTGCCTTAGAACAAAAAAGGTCCCTCATACCCCCCCACACACAAGTGTAGGGAATAAATGAAGCACAAAATACTCATGTCTATTCATTTTTAGCAGAACGTAGTTTGAATTTATTTGAAAGTTCATTCTTTTCAAAACCCAGGAGAGAATGGAGAAGCCAAATCAAAGAAGAAAACAAGTCATTTGGACAAACTAAGAAGGAGCCAAAGAGAGGCACAGATCTGGGAGCAAAGGGGGAAAAGGTTAAACTGCCTTACTAGGAGCTAAAACACCTTTGAAACTACAGGAGGCAGGTGGAGCAAGAGCAGAACTCAAGCAATTCCCAGGGAATTTGGAGACATCGTAAGTGATCACACAGGGCAGGGTACCAGTCTGAACAGGAACCTGAGCACAAAGTACTGACTCCTAACCGTTTCTTCTCACCACATTTCCAAAGGCTGACAGGTATTGCTGGAAATTTCCTCTGTCTGATGTCACATTTTGATTGGTTTCTCAGGTTTATTCATTCCTGGAGGAGGAAACAGAGCCATCAGAATACTTCCTCTCTTCACTACTGCACTTGAAACATGCAAGAACTGCTACAGCGCCATCTTGGGCATCAGGGTCAATTCCATGCCATGCTAGCCTACCTCTGCCTGCTGCCTGGAGTCTTAGCGAATACAACTGTGACACCCAGATGTCATTTCAGCCCTTTTCAGCCTCACTGTACTCAGTCTGAGCACAGATGTCCTATTCCATTGCTTATGGTGATCCAAAACCACTCCTCTGATTGCTACAAATGCCCAAAGACAATGTTCTCATGGTCCTTGACTCGCAAATACCATGTCTGTGATATTCGCTATTTTCATTCATTGTTAGTTACACACACACATTTTTAAAACTCTTAATTTTTGTGAGTTGAGCAATTTTACTTATCGTTTGAGGAATCATTGAAAGGGGTTATTTCACTCACTGTAAATCTCCTATCATCTTGTCACGACCCACTTTTTCCTTCTCCTCCCTTTACTCTCCATGCCCAAGGAAAATGAATTCTTCTCTTTGTAGGATGAGCAACTATCATGGTCTGCCTGGACCTGTCTGTCTGGTGACAGTCCA
This sequence comes from Dolichotis patagonum, assembly GCA_004027295.1. NCBI lineage: Eukaryota > Metazoa > Chordata > Mammalia > Rodentia > Caviidae > Dolichotis > Dolichotis patagonum. The sequence goes on along the minus strand of PVJX010007387.1, from coordinate 23,395 downwards.
GATTTTTTCACTAAATCCTATGTTCAAAGAAACAGTCCAGTTATGGATAAATTGAGAGGATGAGTGACCCCATTGCCTTGTCTCAGGGACTTTAGTTGTTTTTTCTGATGCATCCAATATAGCCCATTCCATGGCTCAGACTACCTGCTTCAGTAAACTTATCTTTCTAATAGAGTCAAAACTCTCCTTAAAGGGTTTTAATGGACACATGCCTAGCAAATAAACATTTCTTATCATCAGATGCCAACATACTTAGGATTCTGCCCACTTAATTGATGTTTTCATTTTTCAAAAATCTTTCATTTTATTTCTGGCAGTGTCCATGTCTAAAGTCCACTTTTATATTAATATAACCTCTGTAGGTTTCTTATGTGCAATGTTTGTATAGTATCCCTGTCTCCATCCCTTCATTTTCTACTTATTAAAGTCTTTTATTTAAAATGCATATAATCTATGCTTTTAATTGGAAGCTTTGGTCCATTTACATTTAATATAAGAAGTAACAGGATAAGTATAAGTTTGAAATGAGATGTAGTATTTTGAGTGTATTCAGGGGGATTTATAGCAATGTGTCTCTTACTGTAAAATTTTTTTTTCATAAACTTCACTGTATTTTTCAATTTAGGCTGATTTACTTTTCTTTTAGCACTTTTAAGAAGACAATCTATTATCTTCTTGCCTCCAAAGTTTCTGACAAGATGTGAGTAGTTCTTATTACCTATCTTTAGTGCTTTGTAATATGTCTTTTTCTTTTGTTGACATATAATTTTTTTAACTTTGATTTTTAGAAGTTATCCTGCTTGAAGTTCATCAAACTTTCTAAATCTGAGAGTGGTTAATATTTTCAATCAAATCTAGAAAAAGTTTTCCCATTAAAAAAAATTCTCTATTTTCCCTAGACTTCAATTTCACATTTGATAGGACACCTAATATTGTCACAGGAGCTGTCATCACTGCAATTTTTAAAAAATCATTTTTCTTTCTGAGCTCGGTTGGATAGTTTCTACTAATGTATCTACAAAGCGTACTGTTTTTTTCTTCCTGTGGTGCTTAATTTGCTTTTAAGTTCTTTCAATGAATTTTTAATTTCAGATATATTTTTCAGTTCCATAACTCTCATTTGATTTTGTCCTCATTTCCATATCTCTCCTGCTATTCTTCATCTCTTCACCCATTGGCAATCTTTTCCAATAATTTATTTCACGTGTATTTCACAGTGATTTGAGAGTCTTCACATTCTAATTCTACTGTCTGAGACTTATGAGGATCTGCTAATTTTTCCTGTGATTACAGATCACATTTTTCTTATTTTATATGCAGTGTTTTAAAACCTCACACCATACAGTGTAAGCATTGTTATTTTCTTTCCAAGAGTGTTTTGTCCTAGCACACAGCTCACCTACTTACTGACAAATCAACCTAACCTAGTGGCAATTTGATGTGGCAGGCTTCTTTTGGTTTCAGTTATAGTCTTTGTTCCTGGGACCCTCATTCCTAAGCTATTGCCCTCTTGGGGTTCAATGAAAAGCACAAGGAAGTTAGTAAATTCCTTTTACTTCACTGCAATTCCACAATTCGTCTTTCTAGCACCAAGTGTTGGCTGAAATCTCTGCCCAGCTCTTTCAGCCTCCAGCTGTGCTTTCTCCTGGATTTCCTACAGCCTCCTCATGTCCATGTGGAGTTTGGTAGTCAGCTAACAGTTTGAGGGAGAGAATTAATGCATAGATTTTGGGGCTCTTCGTGTTGTCTCCTTCTTCAGATCATCCTCCATTTTTAACTTCTGGGTGCTTGGACAGCCCCCCAGTCTGATTCCTGAAGCCTCTCTTCAGTCATTATCCTCTTCCTACTGAAGCTCTGTCCCCTATGGACAGTCACACACTGCATGTTTGGTCAATGACAGATCACACGTGTGACAGTGGTGCCATTAGATTATGATGGGGATGAAAAGTTCCTAAGGCTGAGTGGCGTGGTAGCCATCATAAGGTCCTAGTAGTAGAAGTCATTCATGTGTTTGTGATGATGCAGGTGTAAACACACCTCCTATGCAGAGAATGGCATAAAAGCAAAGCACGTACAATTATGTATACATGGTGAGTGCCAGGCTACAGTCATCCAGGTTTGTGTCAGCAATGCTGAGTCGTGTAACAATGCACTTCTGAGAACACAACCCCATCACTATGCCACACAGACTGTGCTTCGTGAGGGGAGGGGGAGTGACTTCACAGAAAAAGCTGTTGAATGTGGAGCACGCCTAGGTTGCTGCAGTATTTCAAGCATCGTGTTTTTGCCAGTTTCCTATTTTAAATCCTTCCTCATGGGCTTCAAACGTTTATTTTAATTATGAATTTGTAATTCTTTGCACTGTTTTTTGGTCCACAGTTGAAAGTTGTTATTGGCAGATGGTAGTTCTATAAATGCTACTCTGCTGTTACCAGAAGTGAACACTCACCATTACTAAAAACCAAAACACCAAACCAAACCTTTCTCTGCTGAGCTGAGCTTCCCTGGAAGGTGTGTGTAATAATAGGAAGAGAAAACTGTTACTCAACATTCACACACTGCTCTGGGTGTTTTATCTCTTTCAAATTTTTACAGATGATAAAACTGAAGTATGGAAACATTAAGGACCTCGCCTAAGTTCAAGCCGATGGTAACTAGGAAGTCCAGGGCTCCAATCCAGGCCCTCTGATGTCATAGCTGGCTTTCTTCATCACCCCGTTAATCTTCCATTCAAGTATTGGCTGCTTGCTTCTTGAGGGAGATAGTTAACAGGGGATTTAAACTTGTAGTAGAGAACTGAATTGAGTAACCTCGACGATCCCTACAAATGTGTAAATCTTTTAGCCTACAAAAATATAATGCCAAATCAGCTAAAAATATTAATTTTTACATCACATGTTCTTTCCATCAATCAGAAATCCATAACATTTAGACAGAAAATGGTATTTCTATTTATACTCAGCTCCTGCAGAATAATTTCCCTTTTCTCTACAATTTCCTTCTGGAACCTCAAATGAAACTGTGTTTGCAGTCACCTGGATTGTGGCAGCACTGGTTACGTATTGTGTTCCTTCTGAATGCAGTGTCAAGATCAATCAACCAATCTACTTTCAGCAGCTCAGAGCAGCAGCCTTTGAAGTCTTGATAATAGCCATTTGGTGTGTTTCTCCTCAAATATGGTTGAAAAGTATTTTAACCAGTGAAACTGCTCTAAGTGAAAACACACTGGAGTGTTTTTCCTCAGACAAAAGTGAGGCTGCTTTTAAGGTCAATAAACATAATCTTTTCCTTCACATCCTTCTCTTGCTATAAGCCTCATTTATGGTTTTAAATTAATCATAAATGGATATTGTTTTAGAAAATTAAATAAATTCTTCATAAGCTAGCCTGCAATTAGTGAAGTGACTTGTAAAATGTGTTGCATTTTACTGTAGCCTGCTGTTGAAGAGAAAGACAGAGACAGAGACAGAGACAGAGACAGAGACAGAGACAGACAGAGACAGAATTTCCATTCTCTTCTCATAAGAACTTATGGGAAAACCCTTTGCTGGGAATTAATACCAGGATTAGGAATACCAGTGCATCTCCTAAGTACATGGTCTATTTTCCTTCAAAACATTCTTGATCTTACAGTCTATTGTAGTGTATTTAATTGTTAATGTATACTATAAGAGAACAGACAGCCAAGTTTGTGGTCAGTGCCTAGTAAATGCAAAATGCACAATGGTATCCTTTCTTAAAAATAAAAAATTGACTCAACTCCTGGCTCCATCTTGCTTTTCTTGATTTATTTGCCCTATTTTTCTTGGTTTTAATTAATTGTATTCCTGCATTGAACATGTATTTCTAAGTTATCCTAAATCTCTTTTGTAGCAAATCTGAGTATAAATAATTAAATGGTCCAGACTGAATACCACTATTAAAAAAAAATAAGACCCAATGAGCTGTAAGCAAAAAGTGCAAGTAAATGAGAACCTAAAATATTCACAAAATATATAAAGAGTTTATATCCTTGACACGGAGGGATCTTAGAAATAAAAACTATAAACATGACAGTTTAAAAAAATGGCAAAAGTCAAAGAGTCATGAAAATACAAAAAGAAAAAACCCACAATGTAAACATGTACTGCAAATGTGTGGCAATAAAAAAAATTTTTTAATGCAATGGGCCAGTAAGAAGTTTGAAAATGGTTCGAGTTAGATAGATATCTACATTTAAAGAGAAAATTCACAAAATGTGAACACAAGTTCCTTTATTTCCTTAAAATCTGCCCACCTTGTTCTTTGATTTCAAGGAGCAGACAGACATGCAAATAAATATGTGTGTCTTATGGGGGGGAAGTGGGGAGACAGGCGAGGCAATCTAGAATGTAGAGCAGGGGTCGTTAGATATGAGGTTTTTAAAGTTTCAAACTAACAAAAATTATATACCTATATATATATTATATATATATGGCTCATGGTTCATGTTTTGAAATATATTCATTTTGAAATGGCAAAATTGGACTAACTCACATATACTTTATCTCACATACCTATTTTATTGCAATGAGAACACTTAAAATCTTGTGTCAGCCACTGTCCACAGTACTATACATTGTTATTAACTATAGGCAACATTTTGTACAATAGATTTCTTGAAATTAATCTTTCTGTTTCACTGAAATTCTGTGTGGTTTGACCAAGGTATCTAAACTCTCCCTTTAACCACCACTGCATTCTTTATTTTAGTTCAACTATTTCAGATGCTATTCTGCCATGAAGAGATCTGGGGTCACATGGAGGAAAAGGGTTGCACCTTGAGACCTTACCGTTAAATGAAATAAATCAGACGTGCAAGCTTAGATAGTTCATGGGTTATCTCATGTAAGAAGCTCACAGTATAAATAAAGAGCAAACTAAAAGACAGATGATAGGAAGTAGGGTGATAAGTCCTTTTCAAATAGGATCAAGAGAGGAGGGAGAGGGGAGTGAGCGGAAGGGGATGAGAAAAGAAATTAAGATGCGTTGCGTACATGTACCAACTCCACACAAAGAACGTGAACATTACTTACTGCAAACACCTACTAACGAGAAAACTACTTCACATGCCGCATATAACTGTCTTCCTGCATTTGATTCATTCTGCTCCTCACAGTGTCCTTCAGCTTTACCTATGCGGCCACAGTTGACAGGGTTTCGTTCTTTTTAAAAGCCGCACAGCAGTCCCTGTGGATAGAGACCTCGGTTTTTCTTTATCCATCCATCAGTTGGTGGACTCTTTGGTTGATTCCCTATCTGGGCCACTGTGAACGATGCTGCAGTGAATGTGGGGGTGCAGGTGTCTCTTCAACACGCTGACTCCATTTCCTGTGGGTGTAGACCCAGTAGCGGATGCCGGACCAGGTGTGGGCTCTCGCAGGAAGGGACTGCCTAAGTGGCACTACTCTGCACACAGTCCCTGACATTTAGTGGGCATTTGGTAAAGATTTTTAAATAAGTAGATGAGAAAGGACATTGTGCCAGAAAGCAGAGGCACAGAATAATAACTAACATCTATCAAATGAAAAAAAAATTCATCAGAAAGAACCAATGTATGCTTGAATGGATGAATTAAGTTTGTTAGGGAGCTAATGTATTTATGAGAAAGATTAAATGACCAGCCTCCAAAGGACAAAACCAAGATTTGATTTCTTTTGTCCTTCAATAGATCATTACCATATAGTTTATTACTGGGAAGAGGAACTGTGGACAATTCCTCTGGATCTAATTACCTCCTGATTATTCTAACTGCATTGCATCCAAACCACCAGGTCCAAATACTCCCAGCTGGAGCATTTTCCCAGCCAGTGAGCTCTAAAAGGCCTATGCATGCCACACTTAGGGGCACGGAGAGTTGTCTCGAATCCTGGGATGGAACATTATTTGTTTTTTCCTGGTTAGTGGGAGAGATAATTAGATAGGCCACAGAAAATACACTTAAGTGTTAGCATTGGTATTTCACAGAGGTGGACTTCTGGGTAAGTTTTATTTTTCACTTTGCACCTTTCAATATTTCACAATTTCTTTACATTAGTTCTGAATTGCTTTTATAATGATGAGAAAAGCAGTCCAAGAAATTCATGTAATTCTTGTGGGAGAAAATTAAATTAGGAAAATTATAAAACTGCTTGGGAATGTCCAAATTGCTTAGAAATCTACTGACTTTTCACACTGTGGACAATTTAAAGGAGGGTTAAAGGTCGCACATGAATAGAATCTGCTTTTAGATCAGGTCCATTCCAAGCTGTTGGATACAAGATGTATAAATGTTATCTGAAATATCAAACAGGAAATTCATTTGCAATTCATTTTTTATTGTCTCCAAAGTTCCAATTGAAAATGTTCCTCTTGCAATAAAATTCCTATTTGTCTTTACACAACTTTTTAATTAATGAACTTAACTATGAAAAAAAACTGCTGTCCCTAAAACCTTCTTCTTAGTTGAATCAGTGTTTATGACAAAGAAAATCTGTTGCCATGGAAATTTGAGTGCCAAAGTTGCAACATACAAGGCTCTCTATTGAAGTGGAAAGCAAAAATAGGGACAAATTTAATATATATTTTAAAACATTGAAATTATGGATGGTAGATGGATTTTACACATAAGCCTCATTTCACATAACCGACAATCAAGTAAAATAAAGTTCACATATCTAATTTTGGCAAATCGAATAATTTAAAGTATAATGAGGAAACTTAAAATTGATAGGAATTACACAGGGAAATCTTCATTTAATTAAACATTTCTTAAGGCTCTACTATCTTATATTAAAAATTAATACTTTTACAGATTGACTTTTCTAAAATTGGGCATATGTATATGGTTTGACATTAATTTCAAAGTGATTTTCAGTTGTCATTAAAACCCAAATTAATGGAACCAGATGTGAACCACTCAGCTATATGCAGATAATGAGACCAGAATCATAGCATACGTTTAAGAGCTATTTACTGATGGGTGGAACAATAACTGTACAAAGCTTGCCAGCCACAGGATGAAAAAGGTAAGTGATGTCTATTTTTTTTTTATTTATGAGACAGTAGAGACCAATATAACATGTATCCAGATTAAGAAAGAAAACTTTTCAAATATGAATGAGACCTCTTAGGAATTTTATTTAGAGTTCATCACTCCTTCAGCCAAGAGGTATCACAACTAGAATTTGGTTGGGATCATTTACTTGTACTTTTAAAATATTTTTAGTATAATATCTATGCATCTATAAATACTATGCTATGTCAATTTACCAGCTTTAAAATTTTGTATAAATCCCATCTTCTTGTATATGTCATTTTGTAATACTTAATTTCCCTCTTTTATTCAACCTATTTTTGAAGTGAATCCAAACCGATACATGTCTCTTTAATGCATTTCAGAATGTTGTTTAGTATTCTATCATCCATTTGTTTATTACTTCTGTGAATTCTCCTGCATGCCTGCATCATTATTTACTTACCCATTTCCATCTAATAGATAATTAGTAAGTCTTCATATTGTTTTTGTACTATGATTAATGCATCAGTGAACATCTTTGCTTGAGTCTCTTTGAGCAAATGAGTGGAAGTTTTTTGGTGTGATATACCACAGGCATTTTAAACCTGAAAAAATGGGGGAAAGTAGCTACACAGTGGATTTTCAGGCCCATTGTTTTCTTTCCTACCCACAGTTTGGACTATGCACACACTGGAAAAAAATATATATATATAATGGTTTGAAACATCCTGGATATCATCATGTATTTTAGTGTAAGCTTCTAGGGTTTATGAACAAATTTATCATGTCTCAAATTAAATTCAAAGTGAAGGAATATGGGACAGAATCACATACTTATGACTCTGGAACTATGGTTAGGTTTTGCTATAAAAATACAACAACGCAGGTGGTCAATTTCCACAGCAATCTCTTGGAGATTGAGAAGGAGCAAGACAGGGGAAGCAGATGGATTTATTACCTAGCACATAGCTCTGGCCACTGGTTCCTCTTACCTCCCCTGTTTTGCTTCCTTCCTTCTCCCCTTTCCAGTTTGCCTCCGTCATTCTCTGTTAAAACTTAAACAATAGAAAATATCATAGAGTCTACTATGAAACATCTTCACATATGCACTGTGTACTGCATTTTTAAAAAGCAGCTGCAAAAGTATTATATGGTCTTTTTAAAAAATCACCCTAAAAGACATTTCCAGAAAGAAATGCATCTTTCCCCTGGTAGATTCTGAAATTTCTTTCTGTTTGTACTTTGGCCCACTTCATCCTTGCTTCCTCACTGCCTTGCGTGGAAAGCTCTGGTTCTGAGTAGCAAGGGTTGCTTGTATTTCAGAAGAGCTAGGAATTTCTAGGATGGTTTCAAATGGGGAAACGGTGACTTCAGGGTCTGGTAAGAATGTTTCTCTCAGACCACACAACACCCAAAATAACAGCATTTGTGAATATATAAAACTGGAAGAAAAATTTAAAATGCACTGAAACATTACATTGCCTGCAATCTTGGGAAGAGGCCTCTCCCCAGGGGAAATCGTTATTCTGGCATAGATAACATTGCCCCTTCACCGCTGTGTTTTCTTAGGATATCCACTCAGGTCTGTGAGTCATTTCTTTTTAAATCACAGATGTACCGGTGTTAGCTTAAACTCAACCATGTCTTACTTTCTCACTTGATTCACAAGTTTCCCAGAGCCATGGAGTGGGTACAAGAGTCGGGAAGCCAGTTTAGCAATGAAGAGCTCAGATTTCTCAACCAGGATTTCAATCCTGGCTCTACGCTTGACCACAGGCAGTGGGCGAGTTATATAACTGTCTTATGCTTCTGCTTCCCACTATGTAGCATGGAGTCGGTAAATACACTGTGCCTGACGGTCACAATTCTCGGGAAGACAGGGAGAGATGATACATGTATAGTGCTCACTAATACAGTGCTTTATATGGAAGACAGACCAGGAAGGGGAGGCAACCTGAGTAATGTAATGATGGTGGAGGTATTGACAACACCTTTGCCTCACTCTTTTTTGAGGTTCCACACTGCAATCTAGTCTAGTCACATCCACTTGTTCGTATTTCCAAATACTCACTCAGCAAGTAGAAATACTATAGACCTCTACCGTGTGCCATGCAGCATTGTAGGGCTCTATAAAATAGTTCATGCATGCTAATATTTAAAATAAGGAAAAATGAAAAGCATCCAACTTGAACTTAATAGTGATGAACAGCGGGCAATGGGTACATACATTCTTGGAAATTAACAGGACGAAATATATGGTCTTGATTGTTGGTCATGTCGCACTTCTATACCAGCATTTTAGATGTATAAGTAATATGCTGTACCTCTTTGTCCTTAGTGGCTGAACTTTACACAGTAAATTGAACTTCTCTTGATAAACACAAGCCATCAAAGAGTTCTCTATTTCAGCAGTGGTATTTATAAATCCTGCTTCAAGATCAAAGTACGTGGAAGCCTTCACCATGAGTCATCACTTCTAAATGGGTTTTCTGTTTGAATCAAACTTCATTTCATATTTCCACTTATCCAGAAAACTTTGTAAACTTGATTTCTCTTGCCTTACGACATGATATAGGTCTTCTTACTTGTCATTTCTTTCTTGTCCATTCTCTGCCTTAGAGACCAGGTCAGACTCATTCCACTGATTCCTTTTACTCATCTAATACTTACCAAGCATCTACTCAACCTACGCATTCCAGATACATAGCAGACCAGTCCTCGGCACCACACACCTGTGTGTTTTCATTTTTATGCCCTGTTCTCCTAGCATATCCTTGCCTCTAGCAAACTTTTATAATGAATTTTCAACCAGTTAATAACTTTCTTATTGTTAAATACTTTGCCAAAGATTTATTTCCTCTCTGTAGTATTATAGGCCAGTTCTAGTTTGCTTCTTCCTGGACTTCAAAACTTTGCAGGTATCTAAATTTTTAAAAAGTAGGGACCAACATTTCTATTTTTTTCTTTTATTATCATTGGAGATTATTTTAAAATGTCAGTTATCAGTTACTATAATGGCAGTTGATAAAATAAGGGCATTTTAAGGCAGTAGGAAGTCAAAGGTTAGGAAGAACAGACAAACAGCATAGAACCAACAGGCTCTGGGCCATTTCTACATACCCCACACAGGGCTACTCCAACCTGGAGACAGGGAATTTGGAGAAAAATATGAGACAATGGAATTGCTATTCATTTCCAGGGAATTCTAGCATATTCAATAACACCAGGAGAGTGTGACTAACCATTTTCTTTTATATATTGCTAGCCTAGTTGGATTGACTAATGTATATAAATCGAGAGGTATTTTAAGTTTCATGCTGTATCATCATTAGGGTATTTAGTGTTTATGTTGGCCTGTTATTGATATAAAAGTTATTCATATAAATTTATGTTATAAACATTATCCATTTAAGTACACAAAGCATTTCAAAGATACTTTGTTTTTGTCGTGGCATAACAGAATAAATTGAGGCAGTCATAGGCATTTTTTAAACCAAAATTTTGTAACTTTTGTAACTTGGAAGTAAGTTAACTTGAATAACAAAATGTCTTTTCTTTTAAAGAGTTACAAAGCAACAGTACTTTTTCTAAATTTAACAAGTTGGTAGTTTGTCAATTATTATATTTTTGTGTAACAAATATTTTGTATTTAAAATAAATTTTAAAAACTAGTAGGAAGTAAGAAATTCATAATCTGAGAATAAAGGGTGATATATTGAATTATGGAGCTTTAGAAAAACACAATTATTTTATTTATTTATCATCGTATCTTTTCACGGGCCAGCACCTAAGAACCATTCATAGTGGCATTGCTAGATACTAGACAACAAAGTCACAATAGGATGGTTCTCTTCTGCCTTGGCAGAGAAGTGGTACTCCCAGCAGTACTGCTGTATGCTGCATGTGCTGATTCAACTAATTCAATACATATAGTACTCCCATAAGACAGACATTAACATCCCCATTCTATAGATGAAGAAACTAAGGCTTAATCATTTAACTCTGAAGTATCAAAGCTAGCAAGAGGTGAAGCTGCTACTCAAATCCAAGGCTGTATAATTTCAAACCTTATGCAGCATAATTCTGTGCAAGGTTACTTCTGAGAAATATAAGACACAGAAGGTCTAATTTGGTACATGTTATCACCCAAGCCAAACAGACAAGCTCCTAGAGTTGAATTTACCACATGTTAAGGTTTAATCCAGGATTTCTCCAAACTGGCACAGCTGACATTTTGGGCTGGATAGTGTCTGGCTGTAGAGGGTGGGCTGCCTCACACTTTGTCGGATGTCAACCAGCACCCATGGCCTCTACTCACTAGACACCACTAGTACAGACACCACCAGACATTGTCAAATGTCACCTAAGGGGAAATTGCTCCTGGTTGAGAACCACTGGTGAAATCCAACCTTGCTATATAAACATTTCTAGAGACAATCCAATATAAACTAATAGTAGAAAAGTTACACTGCAAAAACCTATTTTCTATGAATAGCTTAGTAACATGGTTTTAAGAAGCAACAGCATTGCTGCTTAATTCAAATATAACTTAAAACAATCCTTGAAACTATAATTCTTAAAGAAATTTACCTTCTATAAGAAGTTAATTTCATTCTGGTAGTTAGAAGAGCACAGCTCCAGAAATTTATTTCAAACTAAGAAAAACAATAACAATTAAATCCTTTTGAGGTTACCGGGTTAAGGACGTTCAGGGAATAATCGACACCATCCAGTTGTAAAGGCTGCCTCCCGACACGACACAACCGTTGGCAAGATCAAAAAGTCTCTCAAGGTTAAATATAGAAGGCAGTGAGATATCAAAAGGGACCTGAAAATCAAAAAGCATAAAAATATTGCTTCAAGTGGTTGACGGAAGTAAAATTTCAAGGTATCCAATTACAAACTAATACAATGGTTTCACATAAAAGGTAGTTAACTTTTGTGTCTAAAATGAGGGGCAAAATTTCATAACTCTGTAACATGTATCACTCCATAACCTATTAAGATTTATGCATTAGCCTATCAAATACTGTGGAAGACCTCTGTGGGAGACTTGTGACTGACCTTCCTTTGATAATAGTAGCCATCGTATCAGTTTAGTTTCTGTCTCTGCACAGTTCAGTTTCTGTTTCTGAGTTAAGTCTCTGTTCCTTCATACCTTGTCTATTTCCCCAAAGTCACGCACTTCCCCATATTAGGTTAAGACCACCCACCGTTGCCTAGTTACTTGCTGTTGTCAAGAGGCTTAACTCCTCATTTTCTGTACCCTATATATACCCAACATTTCCTGCCAGTAAATGAGACTTGATCAGAATCCTGTCTTGTCTCCATTTCTTGTGTCTCTTGTCCCTATCTCATCCCCACTCCCCCTCTAGGCTCTTCGTTGACTTACCTGTGGGTCGGGACAAAATACTTCTAAATCTGTGGACTATTTTTATTTATATAATCTTTGTGTATGATTCCGAGCATACAACATATTGACCTGTTAACAAATTCTCTCCCTCCTTCATTTTGAGCCTAAGTTGTGACAGCCAAGAGGAAAGCAGGCCAGATGAAGTTTGGAGATCACCATCCAAGAGAGGCACCAGGCTACAACATCTGAGGTTTAGCACAGTCAAAGTCACCACTGGCGAGGTGAAAAACAGAAAACAGAGTCTGCTTTTGTGGCCCTGGCACTGATTATTTGACTGAAGAAAGAGTAAAGAAGAGAGAACAAAAGTGGTGGACAGGACATGAATGCTTACTGGGAACCCACTTTAAGCCAATCCAGGTAAATATTTTTGATACTCAATGAGTAAACACAATGTAGAAAGACCACACTGTAGCAGAGGTGTGGGTCTACATCACAGCAAGAAACTAGAAGACAAGTTTTGTTAATTTCTTGTCTATTTATTACATGAATCATCCATTCCTTTTATTCTCAAGAAAACATAATGAGCCCAGGAGTGGAGGCTGGGTTTTGTTAACTTTTCTTCATTTTATTAAACCTAAAAACAAAAACCAAACACAAAAAAAAAAACCCAAACAACAACAAAAGATAGTATTCCTGTGCTTTCTAGTACTTCAAACAATAAAGAGATAAAAAATTGGAAATTAATAACATCCTCTTTCTTTGATCAATCCTGATGTCATCAACATTTCTAGCTTGGGGAATATTCTTCCATATGGTTTTTGTTTTTCTTTTTTAAATGGGATAACCATATTTCCATTGTTCAATTAAAATATGTTTGAGAAATCCCACATTAATTAAGTCAAGAAGTGGAATAGCCACGTGGAAGTTAAGAGTGTGTAATCTAGAGTAAGACTGCCTGGTTCAAATTCAGACCTCACAAATACCAGCTTGGTGAAGGGACAAAGCATTCAATCTGCTTCAACTTTACTTTCATCTTTCATAAAATAGAAATGGGAATTTTCTGTTTAAGATATTATTACAAAGGTGAATGAATTTATATAAATAAAATACTTAGAATAGTGCCTATCACACAATGACTACTCTATAAAAATTACGTAATATCATTTTCTACACATCCTCACTAATGTCTACATAACAGTTCTTTGGCTAGCCATGTCATGATTTATTCAATCATTTTTCATAAAGGTTGTATCTAACTTTTACATGCTCACACACTTAGGTATAGGTACTTTGAATTTCTGTACTATTGATGCCCTAAAATTGTTTTGTTTAGTCAAAGGATGATTACTCTAAAATATCAGGACCTTCTCCTGTTTTAACAGACCCATCTTTCTAGATATGCCAGGTATGTAAGCCCTTTACTAGACAAGTTGATGTCTCAAATTCCATGTGTTTGTTCAGGTTAAAACATTATATTGTATGTTTTCCTATTTTTGTCATGTTTTAATGTGAATTTCTGATTGAGTTACAATACACAGACAAAAAGTGGGGAAATCATAAGTGTACAAGTTAAGTGAACATATTCATGCAATCATCATCAAATCAAAAATATAAAAGTAGGACATGCTAGGTCACTGGATTTACATGTATTTATCATTAAGCCAATTCAACCAGTTTTCTAATTCACATCCCCTACCAGCAATATATAAAAGTGCCTGTTATACCATATCTTCAAAAACTTTGATTGTTTTAAGATTTTGGTCATATTGCTATGTTTTCCAGGTGTGGAGAGATCTTTTTATATTTATAATGTCATGTGCCTGGCAACTAATAACACTATATTTATAACATGTCTTTTTTATGAAAGTGCAGGGCTTTTACCCAATTTATTCTTAGTTATCTTTTTTTCTTTGTTAGATAGAGGAATTCTCAATACATTCTAGAAATCAGTTCTTTCTTGAGTATATGAAAATACCTGCTCCCAGTCTGGGGCTTGCTATTTCATGTACCTAATGATACTTTAAACACACTCCAATTTACAGTCTTTCTTCTATGATTGGTAATTTTTAAGTGAGTACTCTTGATTAAAGCTTTGGTCATCACCAAGGTGATGAAGATGATCTTTTACCATTTCCTCCAGAAGCCAATCTTCACATGTAATTCTGCAATCGATTTGGAACTGATTTTGTATGTTCTATAAGGTACTGACCTGACTCTGTTCCTTACTTCATAGATATCCAGCCAGCCAGACTCATTTGCTGAAAAGATTGTTCCTTCCTCCCTGGACTCAAGAGTCACTACTGTCATTAATCATGGAGCTGTGGATGTGTGGGTCCCACTCTGGACTTTCTATTCAATCTGTCTATTTTTAGAATAGAGAATGTCTATATCTTTCAATTCCTCTGGACCTCTATCTGTCCTCATTCTAGTTTTATTCTGGTTTTGTAGCTACTTAATAACATCAGATGACTAGAAGTTCATCAGCTTTGTTCTTTTTCTAGTTCATCATATGTCTATGTCAATTTTTTGATACTACTATAAATGATAGCTGTGAAAAACCTTTCACTGACTGTTGCTTCTGCTATATAGAAATAAAACATTTGCAATGATATTATATATAGCAACTTTATCAAACTTACTTAGTCATCAAAAGAGCTTACCTGAAAACTATTTTGAATTTTCTGTGAATAATGATATTTTATTTCTACCATTCTTACACCTGGACCATTTAAAAATTCTCCCTTTATTTCGCTAGCTGAGAACTTCCATATAATGTTAATTAGAAGTGATGATAAATATCATTAACACATGATTAATTAACTTTGCAACTCAGGGGAAAGAGAAAAGCTTATTTAATGAATGACACTGTAAAATTACCTGCTACTAAAGCTGCATCCTTATCTTTACTTATAACCTTACTATAATTTGTTAAATTTACCTCATCGCTTTATAACTTTGCCACTATTGTGAATGGAGTCTAAATTTTTTCGATTTTAAAATGATTGGCTTGAATTAGAATATCATATAAGCATTGTTAGAGTAATTTACAAAATGAATGCTTTATTAAATATTTTCGAAGGCACTAGCATCAAAGTCATGAAGGCCAGTTCTGCAAGTGTCAAGTCAGATGAAAATCCTAAATCCATGTCACATCCAGAGCACGTCAGTGTCCTAAATACGGAGGATACCTGAATGTGCTTCAGACAGTCAGAGCTACATCTTCTTTCCAGGGAGATCCAGATTTAAAGAAAAAATTTTACAGGATTTGAAACACAAAGATGGGGCTCAATGATAATGTATTTCTTTGGAGATACTTCTTGAAGTGCTTGAATATAGTCTTGATTTATCTGGACATTTGAAATGAACCAACTCATTTTTATAAAGTTATCACACACACACACACACACACACACACACACACACATACACGACCTGGAGACTAAGTGACAGTCCAGGGTCTCTCACCTAGTCAGGGACAGGGTCAGAATCCATGCCCAGGCAGACTGGCTCCTCAGAACATGTCCCTAACCACTGTGTACACTGTCTCTCCCCCCGGCACCCAGCTGTCCTCTGTCCTCCCACAATGTCTGTCCCTCACTGGCAGTACCAGCCTCTCTGTGACACCCCTCTTTCCTGCAGCCTCTCTCCCACTTCCTCCCAACTTCAGTCTTCTCTTCTCCATGGGCTCAATGGATCCTTAAAGTCTCCTTTTCTAGTTTCTGCATTTAGAAAATGTATGGAAGATTCTAGAGCTTCCTTCCATGGAGAATTTCTCAAGTAAATTTAAACTTCAAGTGAATTACTGAACTTTTTTGCCACTTAGTAAAGAAGAATTTGGCAATTATATTAATGTAGACTTTTCCTCTCCTCTTCCTCGTCGTCCTCCTCTGACTCTTCCTCCTTTTTTTTTTTTTGTGTGTGTGTGTTTTTTTTTGTTGTTGTTGTTGTTCTGTGAATAGCCTTGTGTCAAAACTGATCAGGAGGAGGAACCAAGGATTAATTTTTCCTTTTCTTAAGTCAGGAAAAGCTTCGTGGGGAGAAAGAAAGGAAACAGTTAGGCAAATAACTGTACATTTGCTTATACTAGCACATGCTTTAAGGGACAGTGTTAAAGAAATGATGATAATTGTGCCTACTAGAGAAAACAAAAGACTGAAATAGTAAAAAGAAGGCAAAGGAAGTTCATGGAGTTGAGTACACTGAAGGCGGTTCAATAAATTGTGGCCTGAATTTGAACTTGTATGGGGTTTTGGAAGCCATCAGAGAGCTCTAGATTATTTGCCAATGCTACATTTTTTATGAGCTTTTGCATGAAAACTGTATTTTATGTAAGATTCTGCATGAAAACTAGATTCCTTTATAATGAAGATTATGTTACTTGTGTTCTCTTGTTCCAATTTAAAAAGAAAATTTGAATCCAGGGAGCCAAAACCCTATGAGGGAGCCAGGGCCATGTGAGGTGAGTCCCAGTGCTCCGGTGCTGGCCTGGGGAGAGTTTGAGACCATCGCTCCCAGCGGTTGAGTAGCTCCCTAGGGCACTGGACTGGGCTCCAGAGATTTCGCGGGCCTCAGTGCACCACTACCAGTGGCCTTCTTTCAGTCCAGGAGGCCAGGGCCATGCAGGGGGATTTTCAGCCCACTAGTGCTGGCCCAGGGAGAGTTTGAGACCAATGCTCCCAGTGATTGAGTTGCTGCCCAACTCCCTGAAACACTGGATTAGGCTCAGGTGGTCCTGCAGGCCTGACTGGGCCAAGCTCAGTGACCTTCATTCAGTACCAGGAGCTGAGGGTGCAGGAGGTGATTTCCAACACACTCAGGGGAAGCTTTGGAACACCACTTGAAGCACAGAAATATAGGAAAATGACAAAACAAAAGACCAAAAGGCAGGCTCAAATCTCCAGCCCATCCCAAAAAGCCTAGGAGCCATGTACATAGAAGAAAATATAAGCCAAATACCTGAAATGACTGAAATGATATGAACTGAAATAAAGAAGCAACTCAGGGAAGCTATAGAGAATCTCAAATCAGAAATAATTTCCCAGGTAAAAGAAGAAATGATAAAAGTAGTAAAAGAAATAGTAAACACATCTAATGAAGACACTGTTAAAAAATTGGAGGAACAAAACAGATAGAATCCCTAAATGAACGCTCTAAGAAACAAACAGAATGCATGAAGCTGATTCAAAGAGATATACAGGAAATCAAAAATTCTATTGAAAGTTGCAAAAACCGACTCAATGAAAGTGAAGATAGAATTTCAGACCTCGAAGATAAGATTGCAGCTAGTGAACAGGAAAGGAAAGATCTTTTAAAAATAACAAGGAATCAGGAAATAACAAATCAATAGCTGCAAGATGATACAAATAAAAACAATGTAAGATTAATAGGGATAAATGAAAAAGAAGGGACAGCACAAATGATATCAAGAGGCTATGTACAGAAGTAATAGCTGAAAATTTCCCAAACATGAGAATGGAAACTGACATACAGATTAGTGAAGCTTATAGAACTCCAAATAGCCATAACCAAAATAAAAACTACACCCAGGCATATAATAGTCACCATTCCAGAAAGCCAACATAAGAACAGAATACTAAAAGCTGTTAGAGAGAAAAAGACAGATCACCTATTAAGGAAAACCTATCAGAATCACAGCAGACTTCTCAACACAAACAATGAAGTCAAGAAGAGCATGGAGTGAAGTATTTCAGATCCTAAAAGAAAACAACTTCCAACCAGACTGATGTACCCTGCAAAACTGTCCTTCAAAATCAATGGAGAAATAAGATACTTCCATGACAAAGAACAGCTGAAGAACTTCATGATCACCAAAGCAAGCCTACAAAGAATACTGAAAGACATTCTAGATACACATAAGAAAAAACCACTAAGCAAGGCAGACAAACAGAATGGAAAGGTAAAGACACAACAGCAGAAAGATAACATGTCAACAATAAACCAATATATAACAGTTATAACCATTAATGGAAATGGCCTCAATTCACCAATCAAAAGAAACAGACTGGCAGAATGGATAAGAAACAACATCCAACCATATGCTGTCTACAAGAAACCCATCTAACCCAAAAGGAAATTCATAGACTGAAAGACAAAGGATGGAAAACAATACTTCATGCAATAGAAAACCAAAAATAAAAAGCAAGGGTAGCTATTCTGTTTGCAGACAATGTGAACTTCAAACCAAGAATGATCTGAAGAGATAAAGAAGGTCACTACATACTAGTTAGGGAAAAACTGCAAGAGGAAGAGATAACAATCTTAAATATATATGCGCCAAATTCCAGAGCACCCAGCTATACAAAACAAGTATTAACAGCAATGAAAAATCAAATAAACAATAACACAATTATAAGAGGAGACCTTAACATGCCATTGACAAAAGGGACAGATCAACTTGACAGAAAATCAGCAAAGAAATAACAGAACTGAATCACACATGTGAACAAATGGACTTGATAGACGTATACAGAGTGTTCCATCAAACAACATGAGAATATACCTTCTTCTCAGCAGTACATGGGACACCATCTAAAATAGACCATATACTAGCCCACAGAACATATTTAAATAAATGCAAAAGAACTGAAATTACCCCATGCAGGTTATTGGATCATAGCATCATGAAACTAGATATTAATGACAAAAGAAACCATAAAAACCCCATGAACACATGGAAACTGAATAATACACTCTTGAGCAATCAGTGGGTCACAGAGGAAATTAAAGAAGAAATTAAACAATATCTACAAGCAAATGAAAATACAAATACAACTTACTGGAATTTGTGGAATGCAATGAAACCATTTCCTCAGAGGAAAATTTATTGCACTGAGTTCCCACATCAATAAAACAGAACAAACACAAATAACCTGCTACTACACCTCAAACACCTAGAAAAAGAAGATCAATCCAAGCCCAAAGCCAGAAGAAGGGCAGAAATTATAAAGATCAGAGCAGAAATTAATGCAATAGAGACTAAGAAAACAATACAAAGAATCAATGAATCAAAGAGTTGGCTCTTTGAAAGACTAAATAAAATTGATAAGCCCCTAGTCAGCTTTATTAAAAAAAGGAAAGAAGAAACTCAAATTCATGCAATAAGGAATGAAAAAGGTGAAATCACTACAGACTCTGTGGAAATACAGAAGATCATCTTCTGTTCTATTTCGAAAACCTCTATTCTCAAAGGTTCGATCACACAGAAGAAATGGACAGATTCCTACAAACATATGAACTACCAAATCTGGGTCAGAAAGATGTAAAACTGCTGAATAACTCAATTTCTATTAATCAAATTGAAAACATAATTAAGTCCTTACCAACAAAGAAGAACCCAGGCCCAGACAGTTTCACTACAGAATTCTACAAGAAATACAAAGAAGACTTAATGCCGACACTCCTCAAACTCTTCAATGAAATCAAAAGGGAAGCAATTCTTCCTAAGTCATTCCTAGAAGCAAATATTACTCTGGTACCAAAACCTGAGAAAGATCCAACTAAAAAAGAGAACTCTAGGCCAATCTCCCTAATGAACATAGATACAAAAATTCTCAAGAAAACATTGGCAAACAGGATACAGCAAATCATCAAGAAGATTATACACCACGACCAAGTGAGATTCATCCCAGGAATGCAGGGATGGTTCAACATACGTAAATCAATAAATGTACCCACCATATCAATAGAGCCAAAAGTAAGAATCACATGATCACCTTTATAGATGCAGAAAAGCTTTTGATAAGGTCCAACACTCATTTATAATAAGAACCTTACAGAGAATTGGAATAGATGGTCTTTACCTCAATATGATAAAGACCGTCTATGACAAACCAACAGCCAGCATCATATTAAATGGCCAAAAACTAAAAGCCTTTACCTTAAAATCAGGCACAAGACAAGGATGTCCCTTATCACTGCTCCTATTCAATATAGTGCTGGAAATACTGCCAGAGCAATTAGATAAGAGAGAGAAATAAAAGGAGTAAAGATAGGAAAAGAGGAAGTTAAATAATTATTTGCAGATGACATGATACTTTACATAGAAGACCCCCAAAACTCCATTGAAAGACTGCTAGATATAATAAATAAATTCAGCAATGTAGCTGGATACAAAGTCAATACTCGAAAATCAATAGCATTCCTGTACACTAACAGCAAAAGCACTGAGAGAGAAATAAGAGAAGCCTCACCCTTCACGCTAGCATCAAAAAAATGAAATAGTTATGAATTAATCTAATGAAAGAAGTCAAAGAGCTATACAGGGAAAATTATAATAGCCTGAAAAAGAAATCAAAGAGGACCTCAAAAAATGGAAAGACATCCCTTGTTCATGGATAGGAAGAATAAATATTATGAAAATGGCCATTCTCCCAAAATTGTTATACAGATTCAATGCAATCCAAATCAAAACACCACTAACATACCTCATAGATCTAGAGAAATCACTCCTAAAATTCATCTGGAACCAGAAAAGACCTAGAATAGCAAAGGCAGTTCTAAGCAGCAAAGGCAAAGCAGGAGGCATCACAGTTCATGACTTGAAGGTATACTACAAAGCTACTGTAATAAAATCAACATGGTTCTGAAATAAAAACAGATCTGAGGATCAATGGAATAGATTGGAAGATATAACCACAACCACAAACACACTCAACCACCTTATTTTTGATAAAGGGGCCAAACATGTTCACTGGAAGAATGATAGTCTCTTTAATAAATGGTGCTGGAAAAATTGGCTATCCATATGCTGAACACTAAAACTAGACCCATGCCTATCACCATGTACTAAACTAAAATATAAATGGATCAAAGATTTAAATATTAAAACAGAAACACTAAATCTGTTGGAAGACAAAGTCAGTAAAAACCTTGAAGACATAGGGGTAAGTGGAGAATTCATGAATAAGAATCAAACCACATGGGAAATACTTCCCAGAATCAATAACTGGGATCACGTCTTATTAAAGAGTTTCTGAATGTCGGAAGAAATCTCCACCATAGTGTAAAGAAAACCCACAAACTGGGAAAAAAAATCCTAGTGAACTGTCTCTCAGAAAAAGGACTTCTGTCTAGAACTTATAAAGAATTAAAAAATATCAGACCCTCAAAATTCAAAGACCCAATCCAAAAATGGGCATCCAAGATGAATACACAGTTCTCAGATGAATAAATACGAATGTCAAATAAATACATGAAAAAATGTTCATCATCATTAGTCATGAGAGAAATGCAAATTAAAACCACACTGAGATTCCATCTTACCCCAGAAAGAATGGCCAGGATAAAAAAAAAAAAAACTACCAACAACAAATGCTGGGGAGGCTGTGGGGAAAAAGGAACTCTTCTGCACTGTTGGTGGGAGTGTAGACTGGTGCAACCACTGTGGAGGTCAGTCTGGAGATTCCTCAAAAAGCTGGGATTGGAAGTCCCATTTGACCCAGCTATTTCACTTCTAGGCATATTCCCAGAAGAACTGAAAACATCATACCACAGTGATATTTGTGCACCCATGTTTATAGCAGCACAATTTGTAATAGCCAGATCTTGCAAACAACCTAAGTGCCCATCAACTGAGGAGTGGTTAAAAAAGATGTAGTATTTTTATACAATGGAGTACTACTCAGCTATAAAGAATGATCACATTGAGATATTTATAGATAAATTGATGCAACTTGAGAACATACTCATACGCAAAATAAACCAAACTCACGTGTAAAGATACCATATAATCTCCCTAGTGTAAGAAATGGTAATAGTACATAAGATTTTATGGTAATCATGATTCCCCATTACATAGATTTGAAGCCTTTTAATTTTGTCATTCATCAATTGGAATGGTTTTATTCTGTTTTGTTTGATTTTATTATTGTGATGGTATGAGCAGCTATTTTGAAGAAAACAAGACATTATGGCAGCCATGGCTGATTTAATATCGTCTTGCTTTGAAGTCCTACCATGCTTTTGTCCTTCTATTACCATTGGTTCTATCATGTTGTGTCTTACTGGATTGTAATATATGTGATAGTATAAACAAAATTTTTTATGGAAAATGAGATATTATAGTAGCCATTGTTCATTTTCTGTTATTTGGTTCAGAATACCCTGTAATTGTTTCACTCTCTTGAATGGTTTTATACTATTTTGTTATGTTTGATACTATTGTATGTGGAGCCATGCTCAACTATTACAAAGAAAGAGACATTATGGGAGTTACTGTTAATATCCAGTTGCCTTGTTGTAAAGTGCTGTGTTGCTTATATTGTTCTGTTCTGATTTGCTTTGTTCTCTTTAGTTTTATTCTCTTTAAAATAAAAAAAGAAAATTTAAGACAAAAATTTCAGAAGAATTTCAAAAAGAAAATTTAAAAAGAAAGTTATGAGTTGGAACTTAGGGAGCTGGGAAAACAAGCATCCAGCCTGCCCCCCGGTAAGTGGCTGCGGTCTGGCAAGCCTCAGCCACCCCAGGGCAAGAAGCAACAGCGTTTCCTGAGATTTTCACCATGTTGGAACTTAGAGCGCTGGGAAAACAAGCATCCAGCCTGCCCCCCTTTTAAGTGACTGTGAGCCTACCAGCACACCGGCTGCAAATCAAACATTCTATCTCCCCCTCGCCCTGTTAGCAAGTGGGAGCCAGAGAGATCTGAGCATCTCTTGGGAGGCTGACCATATGTAATATAGCAAATAAGGGGGATTTGCTTCTCCTATCTCTTTGAAGGCAAATATTTTTATTTCCATTTTGCTTTATCCTGATTAATGGTATTGCTCTATTCAATATTCTGTTTTGATAAGTTCTATAATATTCTGTATTTCTTGTGATTTTGCTATACCTGATCGAAAGAACAACTATTGTGAAGATAATGAGATATACAATGGTACTTATTACTGTTATCCCGGTAACCTGCTGTGAAGTTCTGTACCAGTTTTACTATACTGTCTCAATTGGCTTTATTCCATCCTGTTCTGTTGTATATTACTACCTCCAAGTTAATAAAAAATTAAATAAAAAAA